>CAJUYI010001921.1:0-25436 GCA_910591695.1 Galerucella pusilla
AAAAACAATTTAAATTACAGTTATACAATAACAGAAATATTTCCCAATATAAATATTTCACAACTTAAGATCCAGCTAAATGAAACTGATAATGCAATTGTATATGCAGTTTATAGGTCACCGGACACAGATACCAGAACATTTATAACACATTTGCAAGACTTTTTAGAAACACATGATACTAACAATGAATATTTTCACATTTTTATCGGCGATCTGAATATAAATATTTCAAATTATGATCAAAATACAATACATCATATAAACCCACTTAATGAGTTTGGATATTTATCAACAATAAATTCACCAACAAGACAAAAATCATGTTTAGACCATATATTTGTAAAAACGAAAAACGAACTTATAAACCAAATTATACCAATCGTTCTACAATCTGATATCACTGACCATTCAACTACTATATTACAAACAATATTAAATACACAAATTAAAAAGCAAAAACAAAAAAAACATTTTATAGAAGTAATTGATGTAATGTCCCAACTTCCGTTTAAATTAGATTTGAAAGCATATAACCATTGAAAAAGCTGGTGTGAGTAGAGGAAAGAGTTAAAAACGTAAATGAAGTAGAGATATTCATTGAATAGATTCGGGGATGTGACAAAAATGATTTCTGTTGAACCATTATGACAATGTCTTCGATAAAAGGAGATATTCCAGTCAATCAGGAGGTTTGTTGAGAGCACTGCAGCGCTTATGTACTAGCCACCACTGATATGAGTAGATTCCACAAAGTAAGGGTCCAAACAGTAAATTCAATCAAAATATTTTCAAAATTTGTTTGTTTGATATCCTCATTTTTCCTGCTACAGAGAAAAGTAGGTAGTGTACTATACAAGAGAAAAATGATTCAACACTAATAATAATTATATAAAATAAAGACTGACATTTCTCTCTCTTGTATAATGGATAAATGTTTTTTACTGTATATTCAAAAATAAATCAAAGTACGTATACCAAAATGAAAGTGAAAAATCGAGCTTTGTGAGGTGATGATTTTGATTAAGTTTTCATGGAAACACAGAATATCTACGGTATAGAATGTCTGTATATTCCTTTCCATTTCCATTCTAAACAATAAACACTTATTATTCGTATCTCACGATATTTCGTAGTATTAGAGAAGACATAGATTCTCAATGAAACAGCGTGAATTGCTTAATAGCTCGCCTTGAGACAATGTTCTGGTCGCCCGACCCGACATATCCAACTCCAGTTACTAGTCTGGGTTTAACTAGTGGTTACATACGAACGGAACCAAGAACTAAATTACCGCAGACGTTCTCCTTCGCGGTTAATGGGAGTTCATGGAAGATCGAATCTGATTGATAATGATACCTGTTTTAATGTGAAGTTAGTTCAAGGAATGTAAATAGTTTGAGGTATTTTTTCACTACGGATGTAAAATATGGGGAGTGAAATCGTTTGAGCGGAGGAGTTGTGCATTTTTGTCTCCAAATACTGTATGGCAGTTGAGTGATTATTGCTATAACTTTGGTTAACCAACAAATCCTAGAAAATATACAGGGTATACCGGATTCAATCGACGCATAGAGAGATCTCATGAACCTCAATAGATACAGTGTCGATTAAACGGAGAAAAAGTTTGGTATATTGATGGTAGATTCCCCGACTAGCTACGGAAATATTGAACAAAATGCGATAATGGTCCTCTTCGTTTCCCCAATGTACCATTGGTATCAAAAAAACTATTCTGAACTTTTTTTTAATAAACGAGGTTTCCTATAAATTATCATACCAAAAATTTCATTGAGACATTTTGTCTTCACACAATCATCATTAATTTTGTTTTTTTCTAATACGGATATGGATTTTTAATTGCAATGTTTGTATTTATAGTCCAGTAACTGAAGACCTGAAAATAGGCAAACCTATCAATATATTTGTCCAATAGTTTTTTTTGGCTTGATTTCTAGGTCTTGACAGGTACTTCGAAGGAAGAAAAAGTTCTCCAAGATTGCCCCTTAGCTAAGGGCCCAAAATGGCCCCTAAAGTCACAAAAAAACGATTTTCCTCCAAGATCTCCCGAAATACGCAAGTTGGACAATTTTTTTTTCAAATAAAAAAAGAAGGTCGTTGAATTATCTACAAATATGTTCCCCATCATTTTTTTCGCGACACGAATATTTTTGGTGGTTTCTTACTAAATTTCTGCTCGAGGGCCTCGGAAATACATAGATTTTCACCTGTTAGACTTTGGAGACCAATTGTAGATAACGCCAGCGGAATACCTGCACTCGCTAAATTGTGGTGTATACACATGAAAATCCGGGCACCAATCGTTTTTTCGGCAATTATTGGCGTATTTCACATGATTTTTGTGTGTCACAGCAACACTTCGTGTCTCTTCATTCTGTTAGTCAATGTTCAGTGTAATTTCACAAGGATATGAGTCGCAAATTTACTAGAAAATTGCGAAATGTTATTGCTTCATGTGGCAGTCTTGAGTGACGGCGTTTTGGCTACTAGTAAGTCAATACCTATAGAAGCTGATAATGATAATTTTTTGATAAATATTTTTTGCATTTTTTTCATTTTTCGCAAACTTCAGAAGGAACAGTATAGGTGCAGGATTTCAGAAAAAACAAGGCATTTTCAAACAAATACCATTTATTCTTATGAAAATTAGGTTGAAAATACAAGATACATAGAAAAATTCAGAGTACCTATGTTAAACCAATTCATGTCTTCAGATTCATCCTCTTCATCATCAGCGTGATACTAGTCGCCCATTACCTCTTGCTCTACTTCTTCCTCTGTCCCTCTTGTCCCTATCCCTTGTTCTTCCAGCTCTATTTCTACCTCATCATCTTCCAACCCTTCTGTTTCTCTTCCCATCCATGTTTCTTCCACCTCCCCTTCAAGCCCTTGTGGTTCTCCTTCCACCCCTAATTCTTCCGGGAATATACCTTCATTTTTCTCATAATTCAAACACTGTGTCAAAAAATTCTTCTTTTCAATTGATCAATTGATAATCGTAAAATATTTATATACTAATTTATAAAATATTTATATAATATTTATAAATTTCGTGCAAACGGTTACGACTGCTCCAAAAAACCACAAAGATTTAATGTCAACAAGAGCAGACCACTGGAATGGGCGCGTGGGTACACGTGGTAAGGTTAGGTACGATTCTCTCTGGTGGAGGGAGCATAAAAGACTCAAAAGAGGCGTACAAGAGAATATAAACATAAAAGAACGGCGCTCAAATATGGGGAACAAGTTATAAGCTTTAATTCAGTCTGGGTATTAATTCTCAAAAAATTAACAGCGGAGAACAAAAAGCATTTTAAGAAAAAGGCCGGTTTTCACCCGTGTTACCAATTTTCCCGGTCACTGGAAAATTAGTGCATTGTATTCCGAATAAAAATATTGGTTCAGAGAGTAGACATAGTAAGCTTTCAAATGGTGTGCATTTAATAACAAAATAATTGGACATTAGTTCTTCATTTTCGCTTGTTTAGAAGATTTGTGAGAACTCCGAAAACGATTGAAAAATGGAAATGAAACGCCACAAAGATACTGAAAAGAAATTTCTAGGAACATTCAAGTCCCTCCCCAGACACCATTTGAAAAAACAAGGGATAATAAACCAATTAAAATAAATAAAGTGTCAATGATTTAATGAAAGAGGAAAAAATATTGGGGAAAAATAACATTGGCCACTTTTTGCAATATCCTCGACGGGCGAGAACGGGGCTTAAAGTACACATATTGATACCTACGGATATTCCCATTACAATGAACTTCAAATCATCGAAAAATATTGATTTTTGACCGGGTTCTGGAAGAATTTGTCCGCCGGTTTACAAGTTAATTTTATAGACGGTAGCATTTCTAGAGGTAGTGCAGCAGTGTGAGCGAGGGGACGTTTGGATGCGATTATCTCGATTATTTAACTCAATACAAAATAAGCGCCTTCGATTGGTTTAAATATGAGGATTGATATCTGAAAACACCATGTTTTCGATTTTGTATTTCGGCACCTGATTGGATACATGCAATTTTCATATCTGTCTGTTTCGCGTTGTCATCAGTTGTTTTATTCGATATTAAAAATCTAGTGACTAACAGAAAATGTCAAATTATTAAAGAAACGTCAGAATCATTGTATCAAGAAATAATCTTGACAAATACAATTCGTGTAAATAATGATTATCGAAAATTTATTCTCGTTTTCGAAACAAATTGTTGTTTTAGGAAACCACGCTCGTGCTGTTTCCAAACAACAATTTGTTTCTCAAAATCGAAGAAATTTGTATTTCGATAATCATTAACACACTTGTTGTATTATAATCGAAAACTATTGAGTTCTCGGAAAAAATGATAGGGCCCATTTTTGTAGATAATTTAACGACCTTCACTTTTTACCTGAACAAAAATTGTCCAAATTGCATATTTCGGGAGATCATGGCGGGAAACAGTTTTTTGGGGGGCGTTAGGAGCCATTTTGGGCCCTTAGCCAAAGGCAATCTTGGAGAACTTTTTTTCCCTTTGAAGTACCTGTCAAGATCTACAAATCAACTATTGAACAAATATATTAATAGGTTTGCCCCTTCAGTTACTGGACTATTATTGGATACACCACAGTTCGTTTTTGAAAATGATCTTTTTGAATCCGGTCTCTTCTGGTTAATTCGAATAATTTCAAATATTGTGCATTAAAATGATAATTTTTGAAGAAGATCAATGCACTAAACATGTGTCCAGAAATATGAACGGAGAGATTAACAAAAAGTGGATACATTTCGAAAAATTACACCTGGATGATGCAGCTATATCTCATGTATCAATGATAATCTAATGTAGAGATTGTCCGTCACCCTTTGACTGCGGGAATGATTTAAATTATATGCTACGGTTTAAACGGAATACCCAAAATCTTCTGATCCAAGCTGGCACTCCTAGAGACATTTCCAGCCGCAAAACTGTTCTTACTGTACACGGTAGCCAACTACACGGCAAGCATGCCGCAGTGAAAGGGTCAAAACAACCCTCATGACTAATCAACTTATCAGCACCTCAGAATCATAATTGAAATACATCATTATTTGTTCGTTGTCATTGAGGTTCAACATCAACTGTTGAATTTCTCGCTTATTCATTCCCTGCAAAAGTTCTTATCAAATTATTCCAATATTCAAATTATTCCACTGAAGTCAAGAGGAGCAGACTCAAAAAGATGATTTTTTTTAACGAAACGTGTTAGAGCTGTCAAATATGCTATACCATTGCATGTATCTTATATATGAAAAAAGAAAAATATTGCAATGAAATATTCAGGAGTGTATTTAAAAAAATGAAGTGAAGAATGTGAAGACAAACTACATGTTGAAAGAAAGATATCTCACTACTGCGTTAAATTCTGTGAAGCTTTTGAATTAGCCCTTCCAGAACATATTAAGAGCGATACTGAATAGACAATTTGAACAGCAAAGTGATTTCAAATTTGCGAACCAAAAAGAACGTAGAATAGACTTCTTATAGGGAATACTTTTTTGTAAGCATGGGAGTAGTGCTTAGTGCGTGACTCTTAGTTTCCTTGTGTGGCAATTAACAATATATCCCCAATATTTCCCCATCACAGATCAGCACAACTGATGTTATGTACCTAACCCAACGTCACGTGATCGTGGTTGCACCAGTGAAAATTTTACTCTGTTCTATTGACGTTCAATGTATATGTTTTGTATACATTCTCTGATTAAAAAACATTAAATTGTCAATCACACCAAAACGAAACTATCATTCGACGGTTATAAGCGAGTACGTGAAAGTGTTCATTATTTGTGGCAATCCTGGTATATGCTTTCCGTTCATCATCTAAGGTGTGTGTTTTTCATTTGAAATATTTTGCTTGAATACCTTATAGCCGTAGGTACCTTTCAGTTTCTCATTAAATTAATAAGTATAAATTACGTATTTTCAAGCCAATGTTTTTTCAGCTTTGGAAAACAAGAATTTTTGGTTAGAGTGAACTTTTATAAAAGAGATGAAATATCTCATGTAAAACTCAAGTTAAATTAAATTCTGAATTGCAGAAGTTTTATACAAAACGTTGCCAAAACAAATTGTGGTTTCTCATCAAACTGGCATAATATTCCAGAGTTTTCAAGATTCGTGATAAATATAAACGTTTGCACTGATCCTCTAGACATTTTCTTACAGTACCTATAAATAGTCTCTCTTGGGAACTCAGGAAATGGAGTAGGTTGATGAATTTGGAAAATATATATACTTTCAGTTGGTGTCGATACAACGTTACTGATAATTATTATGATGGTAAAGACAAATTAGTCAATTCCAAGTGTTTTGGCATTAGTTGAATACTGAAAAAATTGATCATAACGTGATACTAGAATTTCCTGAATCTGTACATTCAGGCGAAGGGAAATGAGAAAAGAAATATTCTTTAGGTGGAAACGGCTTTTACATGGTAAAGTGAAGCCCACATATCATATTAATGCTGACAAACACTTTTATGAAAATCTTGTATTAAGCAATGGGGGTGTAAGATATATACATATAACTTATCCAAATTATTTTCTTGGATAGCCTTTGAGTAAAACAAAAATTTTGTTCAAGTTAATTCGAAGTTGGCGTTCTCCTTAAGAGTTTTCTCACAAAAAAAATAATTCTTAAAAAAAGAGGTGTCTGTTTCACTACAAAAAGTCTCTTCACAACAACTTCGCTCCGAAATGTATACCTCACAAGCATTTTTTTTTTGGAACTTTAGTTCTTTATGCCAGGTTATGTTTGAGCGACCAGGGGTCGCGACGCAAAAGATCTGACCGTTACGCGTTACGTTACGCTACGTTATGTTACATTGCTTCGTTATGTGCCTTGCTTTTGCGTGCTAGTGCCTCCTTAGTCTCTCTCTCTCTCTCGTATACGAAGCAGCGATTCATAATAATAAATATGCTCCTACCCGGATTCGAACCCGGGCCGCCCGCGTGCAATGCGAGCATTCTAACCACTGGACCACCGATGCTATATTGAAATTCTATGCAAAGCTGGTATTCGCAGTGCTAGTGATCTACTTGAATTTGTTCGGATAAATTTTTACTATTATTTTCATAATTTTTTTTGCGCGATTAAGGGGTCTAGCTACTTTTCGAAATACAGGGTGTTGAAATTTTGAAAACTTGAATGTTTTAATTCGATAAATTCAAAATGGATGGATAAATTGATTTGACATTTGGCTGGTAGTTTTTAAATGTAAAAGGGCATATTTTAAAAGAAATTGTAGTTTGTGCAACTAGTGTGGATATGATGGCCATATCGCACGAGGACGAAGATGGAGCACGACGCCGTAGGCGGAGTGCTTAAACGTTCAAGTGCGATATGGACAATCCACACGAGTCGAGCAGCATATTTTTTCTACGACCCACTTAGGAAAAAATCTAGAAAATAAAAATTTCCATAATCTGTAATATAACTTCAAATTAAAAATTCAACAATTCAATTTTATGTTTCCACTAATTTTGTGGTAAACGAATGTCCAATTTGTATAATGCTACGATTTCCTTTTTTAAATATACGATGCTGTTATAAGTAGATGTTGCCAGTCGGACTCCCTCATGGAGGGTACCGTACCATTATCTATAATAATGAATATTCTGCTGAATATTTCAAACGTCTACCTGTTGTCGTTATTAATATCAAGCAGAATGATTATTTAAAAATAAAATTAACAATAAAAAAAAATTCCTCGCGGGGAATCGAACCCGGGTCTACCGCGTGAGAGTCTGGTGTGCTTAGTACTCAACCACCAAAGAATATGCAAATTGTTTATCTATAACGTCAGATGTATTATATAACTTCTGCTTAAAAGAAACTAAAGTTCCTACCGTGTGTCCCGCGACACGTTCTACCTTTTTTTTTATTTACGAATCCGCATCAGCCTCAAGGGCTATTAGCGGTCTGTAGCTATTTATTGTGTTTGTTTAATATTTTGGAATACATATAGACATGTCACATGTTTTAAATTTTATGGTAAAAGTTTGAGATTTGCAGATATTTAATAAGGTTTTTCACATTACTGCTGTTGTTTAAAGTATTTTCCAGGGATTCACTTATGCTGCATGCTAGTCTGTTGGTATGATATAACGGACACTCAACTAAAAATTGTTTCACTGTTAACGGCTGCTCACAAATAACACATTCTGGTCTTGGTGTTCGGGAAAGTAAGTATTCATGAGTAGCTCGAGTATGACCTAGACGTAACCTTGTGATGATGATTTGATGTCTTCGATCTTCGGTAAAAGTTAGCCAGGGTGTTATGTAGGGTTTGATTTCCCTAAGTTTTGTGTGTGAGCTCCTCCAAGTGTCATTCCATTTTTGTTTTGCTCTATTGCTAATGAATATTTTTAGGTCGGTATATAAGGGCTTAATGATTGGTGTGGTATTAAGAAGTGCTGCTTTTTTGGCAAATTGATCGGCTATCTAATTACCTTTTATGCCTATGTGTGCAGGAACCCACAGGAAATGTATGGTTTTTCCTATCGATTGAAGTTGATGAAGTTCTTGTTTGATCATCAGTACGATGAGGTTTTTCGAATAGGTGTTTCTCAATAATTTTAAGGAGTTTAAAGAGTCTGTGAGTATAACTGTCTTTTCGTAGTTCGATGTTGTTACGTACTTCACTGCTTCTAATATTGCATAAAGTTCTCCCGTTAGAATTGTTGCATATTTCGAAAGTTTGAATTGTGTTGTTTGTAGGTGTTACAATGGCTGCGCCTACTCCGTCATTTTGTTTGGATGCGTCAGTGTATATTTCTGTATAATTGGGATATTTTTGCATAGTCTCGCTAAAATGTTGGATGAAGGTTTGTATACTTGTGCCTTGTTTGTTGAAACATGAAAGATGAGTGTTTATATGTGGTGGCTTCAATTGCCAGGGTGGAGTGAAGTTATAAATTTCGATTTTTAGAGAAGAAATGTTGGATATATTGAGACTGTTTTTATAGTGCTGGATTCTAACGTAAAATGGCTCTGTTTGAATGTTAGGTGAGACTAGATTTACATTTTTATCAAATGTGTGATGGTGAGTTAAAATAAGAGGATTAGCTGTTATTTTTGAGGCATATAAGAGACTTAGGATTTGTCTTCTAAGTTCTAGTGGGGCTTCTCCGGCTTCACAGTATAGGCTGTCTACTGGTGTGGTTCTGAAAGCTCCTAGGATAATACGTAGTGCTGTATTGTGCAATACGTCTAATTGTTTAAGTATTGTAGCCTTTGCTGATGCATAAGCAATACAGCCATAATCAATTTTTGATCTGACAAGTGTTCGATAGATGTTTAAGAGTACTCTGCCTTCGGCTCCCCACTGTTTGTTTGATAAACATTTCAATAAATTAAGTCCTCTCTGGCAGTCTTTAATTAGTTGTGTTATATGGGCTTTCCAACTTAGTTTCTCGTCGAATATAAGTCCCAGGTATTTTATTTCGTTGGTGTACTTGAGAGTGGTATTGTAGATTTCTATATGAGGTTTGTGGTTGATTGGTTAATTTGAAAATATTATGCACCGTGACTTGTTAGGCGAGAAATGAAAGCCTGTCGCTCTTGACCATTTTTCCATCGTTTTGAGTTGTTTTTGTAGTATCGTTGCACATGCAGATAATGTCTTGTTTTTTACAAAAATGATCACGTCATCGGCATACATTCGGATTTGTATTGGTTTTTCTATATCTTTAGTTATATCGTTCATAGCTAGGAGAAATAAAGTTGGACTAATAATTGATCCTTGGGGTGTTCCATTTTCTTGTTTTTGGATAGAAGAAGTTGTTCCATTGACTCTAACCTGAAATGTTCTGTCACATAAAAAGTTCTGTATGAAAGCTAGAATGTTGCCTTGATATCCTAGGTTACTTAGCTTTGCTAGTATTTTGTATTTCCAAGCTGTTTCGAATGCTTTATTTACATCAAAATAGATGGCCATGCAGTGTTCTCTATTTAAAAACGCTTCTTTGATATGAGTTTCTAAATCAATTATGTTGTCTAATGTTGATCTATTTGGTCTAAATCCTGATTGCTCTGGAGTTAGATGTCCTTTATTTTCTAGGTCCCAAAGAAGTCTTTTATTTATTATTTTCTCGAGCAGTTTGCATAGGGCGCTGGTTAAAGAAATGGGTCTATAGGAGTCTGCTTTAAGGGGTGATTTAGAAGGTTTTAAGATGGGGATTGTGATTGCCTCTCTCCATGTGCTGGGATATAAATGTTGGCTCCAGACCCTGTTGTATATTTGCAAGAGGTAATGTTTCGCAGATGAAGGCAGGTTTTTTAAAAATATGGGCGGGATATCATCAGGTCCAGGAGATGTGTTCTTAAGTTCGTGGAGTGCATCGTTAAATTCGTGTAGACTAATAGGAGTGTTAATAGGGTCTGCGTTTTCCTGTATCATAATAATGTTCTTTTCTTGCTCCTGCTTAAATGCTAGGAAGTCTGGGTCGTAGTTATCATTTTTAGAATGTAGACAATAAGCATTCGCGAGTTCTTCAGCTATCTCGTTGTTATTTGTTATCATACTTGAATCATTTTTTTCTAAAGCTGCAATTTCCATATGTGAGCTTTTACCTGCTATGCTCCTAATTTTTTTCCAGACATTTGTTATTGGTGTTGAACTATTGATTTTCTGGACATATTGATGCCAAGATTTTCTTTTATTTTGTTTGATGGTAAGTCTAGCAAACGCTCGTCTCTTTTTGTATTCTATACAGTTTTCAGGAGTCTCATATTTTTTATATTTATTTAAAGATTGTTTACTTGCTTTTACTGCTGACTCACATTCTTCGTTCCACCATGGTACTGCATTGTACTTTTTTATATGTACTGTCTTACCAATAGCGTGGTATGCTGCATCTATTATTATTTTGTTGAAGCCTTCTACTGTAGCCGTTGCAGTTTTGCCAGATGTATATTGTCGTCAATGTGTTGTGAGAAATCAGTCCAATTTGCTTTATTTAATCTCCAACGTTGTAAGGGTATCGTATCATGGGAGCGTTTAGTGGTGTTGGTTATTATTATTGGGAAGTGATCGCTGTCATATAAGTCTTTAGTAATTTGCCAAGAGAGTTGGGGTAGGAGATTAGGCGTACATAGGCTGAGATCAATTGCTGAAGAAGTGCCCGCTGTTGAATCTGTCACCACTGCCGTCATTCAATATAGCTAAGTTAGCGCAGTTGAATGCCTCATATATCTGCTTACCTCTTGAATCGTTTGACCTGGATCCCCAAGCAATGTTGTGCCCATTGAAATCGCCTATAATTAGCCTGGGAGAGGGGATTTGTTTGAATAACTCATCCAGTTCCTTGGGATCTGTATGTATGTTAGGCGGGAGGTATAAATTGCATATATTTATTTCAGTTGGAGCTTTAATTTTAATGGCTACCGCTTCAATGTTGGTGGTGATGTTTATTTCTTCCGCTACTATTATTTTTTTCGCGAATATGGCTACACCTCCACTGGCCGTTGCTCGATTTCGATTTTTAAAGAATCCATTGAATTATATTTTTCCTTCAATCTTGAAAACCATCACGCTTGATTATGAGGAGATGAGGACTATTTATTCAAAACTACTATATAATTGTACGAAGTGTGAGAAAAATCGGAGCTGGAGGTTATTTCTGTTGCTGAGTAACTGAGTATTTTTTTCTCCTAAGCTCTCTCCAGTTTCAATTTTTGAATTGAAAAAATTCAACAAATAACTGAGCTAGTAAATATTACTCTGATATAAAAATATCATGGAAGTGGTTGAAAGAGCGTTGGTAGTTTAACACTGTTTGGAAATGTGATGTTTTGAATTGATTACATGTGGTTTGCTCCATCGATTCCTTTCGGAAAGTTTTCAAATCAAACTGAATGTTCAGTCCCTCTAATCCATTATGACTCTTTTTATCTTGCAACTGAAGTACAAACACAAAATCGACACATGAAGTTTTCGGTTCAACGACGGTTTATCTACCACGGAAATTTGTTGAATCTCTTGCCAACTTTAATATTATTGATGTGGTTACTTTGGGCATCAAAATGCACAGCAAGTCCAGCTATTTGCAGCCAACTATGCGGTATATCGATTTGACTTACTTAAGTTTGGATAGCTAAGGAATAATATTGGTTAGTAGATTGAGTTATTCCACTTTATGACAAAAACTGTAGATTGAGTTATTTTTGAAAACATGTTTTGGTTTCCTTCTAATATACTAAAAATAATTCCAAACTTACCGAAAATAAAATACTGTGAAAGTTCGAACTGTTAATATTTATATTAAGGTGTGTCGCATTACTCCTGATAGTAATTTCAATCTCTCTGATCCCAGTTACTAGATCTGGCCTCCTCTTGCCAAGGCGGTCTGACTCCATTTTCAAGCCATTCTTCGATAACTTCCAAGTGATTGTCTTCCTTTGGACTCTCTCTACAGATTTCGAGGAGACTCCGATTATCATCACTTTCTGGCCTGATTGAAAAATATATTGGCATTGCTCAGTGGACTATTACAAAGCTCTATTACTGTAGTCTCTTCATCCACCTAGCAGCTTGTTCTCTAGGGTTGAAATTCAATTCAATTCAACCACTGCCAAGCGCTATGGTGATTTTTCATAACAAAACTTCTTTTATAAAGATAAGTTTGGAAGTATGGGAGGGATGATAGCCAAAAGTTTTTCCTGGTGACGTAATAATTTTTATAAGCCTCTTCCGTGATTTTAAGTTCATTCGCTCTTTTCTTCTTGTGATAGCATATTCCAGAATGAATGTTCCTTGCTTCTGTGGGTAGGCTAAAAGCGTGCTGTGGTTGATCATTTCTTCAGCTTTAGTTGTCCTCGAAAAATTTTCCGTAATATAAACAAGATCCAAGAAAGCTCTTCGGTTCCTTTTTGTGTGTTGGTGCACACCAGTCTTCAATAGCAACCATTTTCTCAGGATGAGTTGCAATTCCCTCTGCTGGATCGATATGCCTCAGATAATATGCCTTCGTTTGGAATAGTGAAGACTTCTGGTGATTCAGTTTTGAATTGGCATTCCTCAATCTGTCTATAACTATAACATTGTTGAAATGCTTATCAAAAGTTTTCGATATGATCATTGAATCATCAAGATATACTAGCCTGATGCATAAGGCGTTGACTGATATCGATGTTCAGATATTGTTATGTGCAGCTTCCTCGCGCATACGACTGCAACTTCTAGATGTCTAGTTGGTTCTTCTCATATGAAACGAAGTCTAACTATTTCAGATTTTTTTATGGGGCTACTTAAAACAAAAATTCTACGCAAATGATTAAAACCATGATACTAAAGACTTGAAACGAGCATTAATTGGTGCCGTTAACGAAGTTACCCCAAAAATGCTGTGGAAAACAAAGAATTTAGAAAGAAAATTAAGAGATGTTTTGATGCTGGGAAAGGATATATTGAATGGATGCTTTCTGTTTACCTAGTGTTTCCTACATTATTATTTTGTATTGTTATTTATTATAGTGAATGAACTGATATTTAAACATTTTCCATTTATACGATAACCCATTCGTGGTCACGCTGTATATCATTTGGGCGATTTTAATAAACTTTACTTTCCAGGTATCCCTATGGAAAAAGTCTAAAGGTGTCAAATCTGGCCACCTTGGAGGCCATTCGATCGTTCCTCTTTTTCCCATCCACCTATCTGGGAAAACAGCATTAAAGTAGGTTCGAACATCAAAGGCGTAATGTGGGTGTGCCCCATCCTGCTGAAACCACAAGTCACATAATGCTGTCCCAAACATTCACTTTTTCAGGATATTGTGTCCTATACTCCTGCATTCATTGGGGATTTCCACTTGAATAGTATCGATAAGTCTGGTGGTTTACATCTCTGTTACATTGTGCCATAATTGTTCCACAGAATTAGATTCTTCTGTCAAAGTCATTTTCTAACAGCTCTTGGACATGCCACTTCTTCTTTTTCAGCACTCTAGCAACAAAAGAATGGTGTAAATTATTATCCAGCGCAACTTGTCTCGAGTAAGTGTGGGGATTTCCTTGAAATTCAAGGTGAACGTCAACTTGACTGGAAATTGACTTTCTACCATTTTTGGGCAGATTTTGACCATGGTCTGTTTCTCGAAATTTTTTTTCGATTTTTCCAATTGTTGATCAAGAAATGGGTTCACAGTTGGGGTATTTAGTACCTAATTAATTATCAACTCCATTTTGTGTCCTTACTTTATCTCCATAGCCAATCATCATTATTAATTCGGTTCGTTCAGTTTCTGTAAGTTTCATTACTGAGATTCCAATTATTCCAACACTTGACTGATACACATCAATTAGTGTTAAATTGGAATTCAGTACTATTATCAGTATCATGTCCAAACACGAAAATATTTTTTGGGTCCACTACCATGTTCCATTTCCAGTGGCGGTACTTACAATAACTTAGTTTATTGAATCAGGTTTTATGATTGAAATTTTATCAAATAAATAGCTTAGGCTGTAAGAATGAATACTAAAACTACACCGTCGTGAAGACGATAAGAAGACCTCACCAATTATATGAATCGAGACACATGGTTGTATTGAGAAAAAATTGCCGGCTACGTCACCACGTTAATACTATTCGTTACATCTACATCATGGGATGACGATTCAAAAATAAAAATTGAGCTGTTTTGGAATTTTTTCAAAAGTCGTTTATTTTGGATATAATAAATTAATTCCATATATTGACGACATACTGTATATCCATAGACAGTCAATTTGTTGAGGTTGTTGTAGTACACAATAATTATTATTTGTGGCTTTCAAAGCTTAGAACATTATTTTGTATGGAGTTAATTGATTTGGTATTGACTTGATTAATTTTGGACATTAGGCTAGCTCTGGTCTAACTTCCTGTATTTGAGATGAATAGGAATATTGTTAGGCACATGCTCTAGCAATGACCTATTTTCGATATACTCACTTGGCCAGTCAAAACATAGATTCAATTGAGCATTCTGAATTATTAGTGATGCTTAGAGATAACCAATAATTATTGTGTTGTTTTGAACTAGAAAACGATTGTTCGGTTATCTTCAGTTGGAAAAGGAAGTAACGTTCCGTTCTAGTTTTGACTGACGGGTGTAGTTACAGAAAATTTTGTCCGTGCTAATGATCAGATTGTATCAGTGGAATATATAGTGGAAATAATTTTATTTCCACTAAGATGTAGTTCATGACTAAGTTATTGTGAAGGTTGTCTATTATTGTGTAGTATCTAAGATTCATAAGCTGCAGCTTCAATATCAATATTAAAACATTTGTGCTCATATTAGTCCAGTGAAAGAAAGTCGACGAAACCTGAAGCTCTAGCTAGTTGAGCAAAAGGATCATACCGAGCAATACTATAGGTCTCAATTGGATCTTTCAAATGAAGAAACGTCCCTCTTATTCTGGTGTCATAGTGATAAATGGCCCCAAAAAACAAAACATCCGGTTTTTAGAAATATCTGCGAACACATGACATTCAGGGAATTTTTGATTGGACAAAAAATGGAGTTCAAGTTATTATCTGCAAAAGCGGTGCTGGTAATTGTTTTCGCAGCATCAACATTTTTTGCGAAAACACGACTGAATAGATATGCCAGTTTTTTGACAAATTTGAGATCGAGGGTTTTGGAATACACTAATTCCTATGTTCTATACTTGAGAGATACATTTTGAATAGCGCCACCACGTTCGCTTCATTCGAGAAATTCTGGCGTGCGAGAATGAGACAACCTGGAATTCCAGATTACTTGTACTTGACCGCTTTTGTGATTTGTAAGTGTATTTTTCGCTTGGGTCACCTCCATTTGATACTCGAACACTCAGACTTTTTCATGCAGGCATGGCCCAAAAATTGATCCGACTCCTGCGAAAATATGTTTCTCTATGTAGCGAAATCTTGACGCAGAATCTCAAGGAAGTTTGGGCTACCGAAATTATAACCATTTCAGATAGGAATGGCTATAGACAATTCGGTCAAATTTCTCGCGTTCTTCGAATACATTCAAAGATACCAGGATTGTTTGTATGATACGATTTTTAAGATCTCCTGAGCTGAATATTGGGGTTGTGTGAATGTGTAATTTCATATTAGATTTTTACGGGTATGGAGATCCTCGTCCTATCCAATGGTCTGGAAAAACGTTATTCAAAAACTCGCGTACAATAATTGCAAATAGTGAAATAGCAATGTCATGTATGAACCGCATGCGCCTTCTAATGATGAAAGGTACATCTTCCGAAAGAACTGGAAGTTTATTTCCTAGAAAATGGATGAAGATATGTCTCACTGGTCAGCCGTGCAGGGGAAATGGTCCTATAAAATAATATTCGACAATGTCAAGCCGAACATTGACCGAAAATGTTTGTTGGAATAGTTTCACACATATGGTATGTGGATTTACATTTGCCCACATGTGGTCGTCATAAGAATTCATAATACTATGTCTTGGGAAGTTGGCTTCATCCGTGAACAGACTATTGGCAGAAAAATTGGAATTGTTTGTTATTTTATTCAAAATCCATTGGCAATATTGTATACGAAGCAGAAAGTCAGTAAGTAGCAAATGTTGAGCACGTTGAACGTGATATTGATACAATAAATCTGCTACATCAGCAATTTTTCTGGTACCCGTTTCTGTATGTGTCTGTTTGGTTTATAATGTATATAATCTGCTTTTTCAGTTGTGGAGTTCGCACATTTCTGGGTAGTCCATGATATTCTTTGATTTTCTTGCTAACAAATATGTATTTTGATAAATGTTTTAAAACGTGGTAAGTGATTATTTTGATAACGCTGGGCATTCATACATCTAGCTCCCAAGGCATCACCATCCGCTAATCCATACAAAAAGAATGCATTCGTAAAAGCAAGCTTCGTTGTTCACTTAACACAATCGAGAACAGAACTGGTGCTACAACAAAATTAGAATAATAGGAATTTCTCATTCGTTTTTTGCGTTGGTTTTGAGGTTTGACACAGTATTTGTCAAAATCATTCCAAGGGTCACTTGGAATAGGCATGTTCTTTTGTATTAGTTCTAAACACCAGTAGCGTCACCAGGAAAAATAAATTTCACTCACAGTCGGAACTTATTTATTCCAAACAATCCAACACCCTGTACCTCATTAACGAGAAGACTTGTTACACATGTTTGTGAAAACGTTTTGTCTAAAGATGAAGTGACGAAGCACCCACTACGATATTTTAGTTACTTAGGAAACAACCTGTATAATATCTATCTCTATCTGTTTCTAATGATATCTTATATCTGATAATGATAATAGTAATAATTATAAATGTTGTATCAAATAGTTAATTGACCAATATCTAACGCATAATCGAGTTGAAAGACCGCATTGAAGGCTGGTATCGTGATTTATTGCAGTAACGGAAATAGTTTTGAATGAAATTTGTAAGAAGCTTTTTATAATAAATGCAAATAAGATTTGGGGAAAACGAACGAAGGAAACGGTATTTCCAAAAAAGGAATTTCATCGACCTTTTCTCACACACCTGAACTCTATTCTAGCTCAAGTGACTGTATTGAGTGTCACCATATTGAACGAACATAGCGTTACATACATGCAAATTAATGCTATTTTATGCAACTTTCGTTTCACCTTATCCAACGATTTAAATTGTGGAAGATATGTCAAATTTCATTGGGAAGACACATTTTCATATCAATTTCACACCCAAGTGCAGCCCCCTGCAGGCCCGCATCAGCCCCCAATCTATTTTTAATAGCAACTTTGGTTGAGTGACACATCTGAGGGGTGATGTATTTTTTCAGACAACTCTGTGATTTTTATTGCTATTGATAGAGTAGCTTTGAAGATATTATGAAATCAACAAACTTATCATTTGATTGTTGGTGATAACAGAAAAAAATTTAAATTAACCAAATTAACAAATTAAAATAGATGTCAAAGATAATGGTTTTATACTATTATAACGCCCTACAAATTTGAAAATTGTTCCAAAGAGCAAATCGTTCAGTAAAAATCAGCAACAACTGCTTTCCTGGATATATGCCACGGAGGATATTGGAATTTTTAAGTAAAATGGGGCTGGTATATCTGCAATATTTTGGTTTGTAATTGAAAGGGATAATACCACTTGTATTCAGTACATCAGTACAAGGTAGACATCAGAGATCCAGAAGCTAAGAGCATAATTTTGGACTGGAGACAATGCAGAAAATTAATCAATACATTATCCTCAGATTTCAGGAGTCAATTGTGCTCCATATCAAAAAATTAGTCACAATGTTACATGTTGTTCCATTACTTTCATAACACAATATACGGTTTTATATCATTGTCAAATAGTACTCTTCCTACTTCTATCTTCATCAAACATTTTCCATGCCTTAAGTTATCATCTTTAAATATATTTCCATTTTTCAAGCAAAGTACCATACAAGTATGTGATAGCTTAACACATGTTTTTTAAATAGGGTTTTCTCGCGTACTGCTCCTTATTACTACCTGCACATATAAAAATATATCAAAAACTAATCAATACAGGTTAAAGTGCTCAACAAAAATAGAAGTATTAGTACTTCTTCACCAAAATAATGAATACATTTGAAATTATTGAGAGAATAGTGAACTTAAGGTGTGACTCATCATGTATTTGATTTAATGAATATTCTTAAAATTATTTGTGTTTATAAATTTTTTTGCTCCCACTTCAACTCAATTATACATATATAGGACGTTGAACTTGTTACGATTCTTACAGAAAATTCGTTAAAACTATCCAAACACCCTTCACAACAAATTACAACCTTATATTGCTGCAATGAGGAATCCAAGCGGATCTCCGTTTCACGGTAAAATATAGAGTGTTCCATAACTTTGATTTGGCATTGAGCTATGGAACAGCCTGTAATATTTTGGAATATTCATTTTTGAATTATGTTTTATTGTATCTTTTATGATAACTGGTCTACTAATCTCCATTTAAACTTAATGTACAGGTTATATTTGTTTTAAAAACGAATGGAAGGTTACAGATGTGTTGATTATTGTTTGATTTGAAAAAACATAATTTCGCCATAGTTGTTTCCCTTTTTTATTTAGGCTTTTCTTGAAACATTATACTTTTACAGGAATGAAGTAGTTTTTTCCGTTACTGCTTTAGTACATATTCCGTCTCCTACTTTCGCTACCAAAAGCAATGCCTGAATCCTTCGTGAATAATACAGAAGAGGTTTGAATTCTTGAGTCGTGACAATCAAAATTATTATTCACTTTATTTCCCTGTAGCTTTTCGTGAATTATGGCTTGCCAGTTATATTTCAAACTAGAAATTGCAGTGGAAACACGAAGAGGGTTTAAATTTAAGTGTAACAATATGTACTATCAAGATGTTTAAAGATAAGCTCTCTGCATTTCACTGCATATTTTATTTTTAGAAGCAAATTCAACAGTGTGAACTGACAGAAACAATTCATACTTTCATTGTTGGCAATATTTTATTTTGAACCATTTCTATCACTGGAGTGTTCATGCTCTACCAATAGTAAAAATATGCACATGTGGATAAGAATAATAATAATAATATCAGTAATTATTAACTCTATCAATAACAATATCACTGTTAGTTGTTGAAATGTTTAGTTCCGATCCTTGAGAAAAATACGGCATCATCTTAAACTTTTCCAAACCTCCTTAGTTCGAAATTTGTCAATGTTGAAGTGGTAGGAAAATTCTCCGAGGAAATTTTTTAAATGTTTTTTTCGCTTTCCAAATGTCCTCAAACGTCCATAAATGGATTGATATACACCTCGAAATCGCCAATTTGGGAGGGGGAAGCTCTTAGGGGCAGGGGTAGTTTTTCACCCTCTCCGATTCCTCAATGATCTTCCATGCTTCCCTGAGAAAATGTCGGAAATTGCTGTGTGTCACCAGCCAATTTGACTTCCAAGGTGCGCCAATAGATGTTTTACATCGAAAACTAAGAAAGTATAATTACGCACACAGTACTCTTTCAATTGCTTTCCCAAAACTGCCCCTAACAATGATGTGACAGTGGTTAGAGAATGTTTCGTGAATAAGAAACTGAATTTGGTTATAGTTACAAAAATCAACAATGCGTTGAACAGCATTTCACATCAATCTTTTGGAAAGATCTGGAAAAGGAAGATGAGTAGACTAATACTGGATTTTAAATTGATGGAATAGTTGATTATTTGAATGACAAAATGTCGTACTCAGTAAAGCATGTTTTTGCGTGATCGATCTATTTTGTTCATTTACAGCATCGTTTGTCAGGTTGGTAGGTTGTGTTTACTGGTTTCTAAGCCTAACACGTCGGTAAGTGATTTACTTACCGTTCAGTCGTCGGTAAGTAAATTACTTACCGACGTCTTAGCCCTACATATATTCAATTGGTCCTGAATAATATATCACTTCATTCATTACACAAAAGGAACAAAAAAAATAAAAAGATTTATATTTTTTAATGAACAGAATCGAACAGAACAATATAAAAAGTGATAAATAGCATGAAAACAATTTCACCAAAATGCAAATTATATTTTAAACTGATCGAGAAGTATAAATGTCACTTTTGACATTTCGTTTATTTCGAAAAAATTTAAATTATTTCATTCGAAACTTATTTCAATACGATCGCGCAAAAAATGGTATGAGCACTTCGAACGTTAAGTGTAATATCGGTCTCCAGCAAAATTGCTGTCGACCGGTAAACCACCCTTACCGTTCTTGATACTTAATATACTATTTCAATATCCGTCAGTGCTTATAGCCTGAGAAGTAGTTATTTCTCCTCAGTTAATCCGTCACTGTTTTTGAAAAATATATTTCAAAATGTTGTGAAGCGTTAGGATAATATGATTCATTCTTCAATGTCTATTGGTAACATGCTTCACTAAATACTACAATTTTGGGAAAAACTCTAATAATTGTTTATTGCTACAAGCCCATGTGCTTGTTGCAAATATCTCGAATTTTGGTTCGCACTTGGAGGTGCAGATGTCGCTATTGTCACAACTTCAACATTTCCTTTACTGGAAAACATATATTGATTGTAATTTTAGTGTCCTATTCACTCCGGGACTGGGCTTTCGGACGAAGAACATATACTATATGTACTGATGAGGCGCAAATACGCCGGTACCGGTCTGTAAACCAGAATGGTTGATTAAATCTTGTGGTTCATATCGGCCCCGTTTGACTGAGAAATGTAATTGAATGTCCATCGGAGCCTATAGCCCGGGAAGTAGTTGCTTCTCCTCAGTGGAGCAGTCACTATTTTTTTCTTTTCATTTTTGCATCAACCACATTGGTTTTCAGCGGCGGAACAGCGAATGATTACTTTTTCTATAGTACTAGTTGAACAGGAGATAATATATAATAATTATATTTGATATAAAAGTTTGAAATCTTCCGAAAACTATACCAAATTTTTAACAGTGCACTTCTTTCGCTGCACTTAAAATTTTCAGTCTGCAGCCCTGCAGCTTTGTGACACTAAATAGCGGACACTAAATCAAAATATGTTTCATTCTGATGGGGAGTTCACATACTTCACAATACGGTTGATACTCTTTTGACAGTAGATATTGATGGCTGAGTCTGCTACGTCCTAGTCGTAATCAACTTCCGTGAACCGATTGGAGGCCTAATTTTGTCACACACAGATTTGATATTTCAAGGCTGAGATTGCTTCAGGCTATTACTCCAATTTCTCGAATTTTTTTTGGCTGTAGTCCATTTCCAGGTCTATTGGTGATGGATTGGGAAGTAGAATTAATCTATTATCATTTACTGCTTCTATTGCCAATGTATCGGCTCCTTTGTTAGCCACCAATCCTACATGTCAAGGAGCCCATAGGAATACAATATATCCATTCTTGAAATAATTGAAATTTATAGATTTGGAAAAACTCTGGTAAACCGTATGGAGTATTCACGATTATAACCACGTTCCGCTAAAGCAAAAAAACTATGGAACTGTTCAATCACAATTTGTTCACCAAACTTAGTTTTTCTAATACGGTCGAAAACAAAACAATTTGCTCCAACAAAAATCCTGTGAGTGATACACAAATAAGCTAGTCATGCTTTGATCAGTTTTTCATGCAGCGGACAGCTTGCTATAAAAAGAGTAAAAATTCGAATCTAATGCAGTCAGGATGAACCTGATGTTTGGAGAATGGCCAAAATGTCGAAAACGATTATAGTGGCGCGTTGCGGGTTTGATAGATTTGGCATGGACTTTTTTTCCGCTTTTCATCACATCCCACGTTTCTTTACGTTCACAGTATCAACGGACAGAATGTGCATCAGTGAAATTCTATTGAATCACCTCTCGAAATGAATTGATTCATAGTTCCACATACAGTGTGGTTCTGCCAAATGGAATTACTAATAAATGGCGGTGTGTTGGAAAAAACGCTTGGACACGTCGATTTGTATTTTTCGCATTCAAAAAATATAAATTTATCTGGTGTGTGTCAGTGGCCAATACCGAAACATCAATGTCAATGTGGGAAATGTTCAAAATGTTCACCGCGAATGTCTAGGCAACATGCTAATCTGGTATGGAAGTATCTTATTACGTTACTTAACATCTCAGGCTTGACTGATATAATCGCAAACGTGATTCGTCTTTTTAAGTCATCTTAGTTTTGTACAATGGAGATCGTGACGTCCATTTTATCGACCCGCGCCTTCCTATCTATCAATTTGGAGAAATTTGGTTCAGGTACTACCGGGTATTGATTTGGTTATGGGGCGGTGCTCCATCTGAAACCATATTGTATTGGTAGGAAATTGCGGGTTTTTGCTGGATCAGGATATAAATTTATAAGAGCTGGCACATTATTTTGGAGCAGTTCAAAGTCCGAGTTGTCATTAATAAAAAAGAGACCCACGATATAATTTCCAACAATTCCTGACCAAACATTTACTTTTTCAAGATACTGCGTATGTTTTTCTCTCATTAAGTAAGAATTATCATTATAACAATAAAGGAAATTTTGACGATTAGCATGACGGTGGAGTGTTAATGTGCTCTCATCAGAAGACGAAACATGTTCTAATGATGGAGTTGTTGCCGCTCAATCTGAGCTCTTTTGACCCTGTATCTTGTGGGGGGTCAGCCCACTTTTTCTTGTTGCATATCTACAACTTATTGGAGGTTTTTGCAGTTTTAGCAATTTTATTGCTCTCCAAGCACTGTCTCATCCTGCCTAGTACTCCCGAAATTTTCATATCTTCCACGACCACATCTTCCCATCTAGTTTTTGGTCTTCCTGGTTATATTTCCTCAGTGGGTCCCCATTGTGTAATTCCCCCTTTCTCCTCACCCCAAATGGGTAGGTATACTTCAACTAAACTTCTTTCCAGCCGAACTGAACGTTGTTCTCCATGTTCAAAGTTCAAAGCTGTATAGAAGAATAACTACTTTGATATTCTACCACTCTTTAGTTGATGGAACATGTTTTACTTTATAAAAATGAAGCTCACCGGATCCACCTCACATCACAGTCTTTCACTAAACATGTTCTCTAAACAATAAAAACCAACTACAGAAACTCAACACACCTACCAATATAATATATAGCAAAATAGTTTGTGGAAACAAAAACTGGAATAACCCAAGATAGGTTATCTGTGGATGAAACTATTCGTCGGGAAACGTTGATCTGCAGTTGTGAGGATAGGATATCAGCAGTGAAATATGTAGGAGTATCTGCAATTACCACCAACGGCGTTACAATTCTCATTAAATTACCGATTTTGGGTAGGTATACTTCAACTAAACTGCTTTCCAGCCGAACTGAACGTTGTTCTCCATGTTCAAAGTTCAAAGCTGTATAGAAGAATAACTACTTTGATATTCTGTCACTCTTCAGTTGATGAAACATGTTTTACTTTATAAAAATGAAGCTCACCGGGTAACCTAACATTACAGTCTTTCACTATACATGTTCTCTAAACAATAAAAACCAACTACAAAAACTCAACACACCTACCAATATACTATATAGCAAAATAGTTTGTAAAAACAAAAACTGGACTAACCCAAGATAGGTCTATGGAGGAAACTATTCGTCGGGAAACGTTGATCTGCAGTTGTTAGGTTAGGATATCAGCAGTGAAATATGTAGGAGTATCTGCAATTACCACCAACGGCGTTACAGTTCTCATTAAATTACCAATTTTGGAAGTGACACGACTCTCTAGGTGCCAGCACCCTCGCTTGTTCCGAGAGCTCATATACTGATTTAAGTACCAGTTTTCAACTATAACGAACTACTGCACAGTTCCTAACTCTCAATAGCTTGGAAGGCAATCACCAAGAGAGGGTCGAAAACCTCTTCGTTCGAGTATGTGAGGACCAATCATTTCAATTTCGCGTTGAAATTGGGAACTGGGGGCTATAAGGATCTATTTCCAGCATACCTGTTGTCTATTTCACCAAAAATCAAGTCACAAGTAATTATTGAATATTATATTTTCCAAATGTAAACTGCAAAGTTGACGTTTCAAAATACTGAGTAGCTGGATGGAAACTATAAACTTTCCTCCCAGGTTGAACGTTTTTATCGAGAATGAAAATAATGATTTGGATGATTATACTAAACACCACAAAACAATTTAAAAGGTCAACAGACCACTTTCTCCATGAATTTGGATAATTTCCCAGACCAAAAAAATTGTAAAATACGTGAAAATTAGTCAAAAGCGGTCCAGTTACGATACTCCAGGTTTGTTAGTTATGCATTCAAATGGTAATAAATATATGTGTTGATCACCATTCTAGTATTCCAACTAGTTAAAATTCCTTCATGTAGTTTGTCAGTTTTTTTGTTCAAATTATAGCCAAAGTGGAATATGAGGATTAGGGATATTGTCATGATTGCAAACCAAAGAAATTTGAAGCCATAAAACCTCATACAACAATTCATGAATAACCCAAAATCCTGAACTCTATCAACCACAAACATGAAATCACGAATTAAGCTCAATTAATATCTGAAATCTAAAATTTTCAATATTTTCTTCCGTTATTGCATCCAGGTTCTTTTTTGAACCACCAGGTACGCTGTTTGACATCTTTATTGAGTAAACTCATAGGAACATTTTTGTTCCCCTGAACAAGGATCTTTTTGGACATATTTCAGCATTATACGCTTTTGTTCAACAATAAATGGGGCACGCTTTTAATTGTTCCTCCATACTGGAGGAGTACAAAAGGTACATTTCTCAATACAAATCATATTGGATAGGGGTGCACAGGGTAATTTTCATTCGGAAAAAATGGATGGGATGATTTTGGAAAAGATCAATTTTTCAAAAAAAAAAACAGGATATAATGAATATTTATACTTGTCTGAGTTTTATA
>CAJUYI010001921.1:30436-40498 GCA_910591695.1 Galerucella pusilla
CCCTTAGTGGTGACAGGTTCAGGGGAAACCTTATTTTCCACATATTTTTTTTCAGCACAAAAAACATCAAATGGAAAGGACACTTGAAATTTACTATCCCATGTGACTTGAGGATTTTCTATCCCATGTGACTTGAGGATTTTCGTCACTCCAGAAGTGACTGTTATGGCGGTTAAACAAACAATTTTCAGTAAATTTCGATTCATCACACCAAATAACTTTTTTTCAATCTTCATCTTCTTGGCATTTCATTAAAATCCATTCACAATATTCTACACGTCTTACATAATCTCCAGGATGTAAATGCTGAGCAAGTGTATACGAATGAGGGGTCCAATTATGTTTTTTTTAGATTCTGTGAGTTGTTCTAGTCGACACCTCTAACAGTTTCTCACATTCCCTTGAGGATGAATTTGGATGAGCTGCAAAATATCACAGGATGTCTATTTTTTGTAAATCCTCATTATCGACATGGGTCCTGGGCTCATTTCTTTCACTTTTAAACTGACCAAACTGGGAACAGTTGTGTAGCAAACGTTTTATAGTTTTATAATTTGGCCGAGGCTTTTCAGGATATTTCTTAGCAAACACACGGCAAGTTCTGGATACTATTCTGTTATACTCACCGTGAATTATAATTGAATTTAATAATATATTGAAGTATAAGTGGATATTAATTTTATTAAAACACGCGCGATTTTTCGAGCACGGCAGCGAAGCCGGAGTGTTTTAGAGACCAGTTATCCACGAATACTTTATGCCATTTTTTTTCATTGGTGCACTTTGAAATTATAAATATTGGTATCTATTACTACTACAACAACAAGAAATGGAATTAAGAAGTAATAATGTAAAATGGTTTAATTCGTATATGATTCGAATAACTTGCGTTGTCAAGGAAATAGGAAAAACATGAACTAATTTGCATTTTGATGGAAGTTCAACCTCATTGAGTTCTGAGGATGTTAATAGTATTAATTTAAATACTATATCTCAAACAATACCAACTGTACTTTCTATTTTCATTTATAAATTTGAGATTGTTAAATATTGTTCGAATAACGGTTTTGACGTTACAAAGTACTCTTGTTAGATCAATAATGAAAAAATAAAAATAGACTTCTCTCGTTTCTCAAGTTGTTGATGTTGCCTTGGTAACTTTAGAAAACGCGCGTTTTTGAAAGTTCGATTTAAACACGCTGAGGCGTGCTTTAAATAGGTAAAATGGTTCATCAATAAAAAATCATCATTTGTATATCCTCAATGTGCCATTATTATTTTGTCAAGGGAAAACTATTATTATACCTTCCACACAACGGCATACAACAAGGTGAATAAACAATAACAATAACTGAGGGCGACGACCCAGCACTGTAGTGGAACGCGTTCGATGCGATAATTACAGCCAAGCAAGGTCGGACATGGTTAGTACTTGGATGGGTGACGACCAAGCCAGGGAAAACCATCGTATGGGGCCCGTACAGCCTGCAGCGGACTAGCATATCACAGCTCGCAGGCATTATACCAATGAGCACGAGGTATAATGTAGATATGCCGTCTTTCGGAGGAGACGTAAAACCGAGGTCCCGAGTCCATGGATGTTGGGCTCGTTAAAGAACGCTACCACTGGTTGGAACACTAGTGGGTTCGCCAAAATTTCCGGTTAGGGGTAGAGTGCTCCCGGCGTCGGTGATTAGCCACAGTCGCAGAAATAGACCGACGTTAAATAACAGAATAAAAAAAAAAAAATAACAATAACTGACATTTTATGTCAGAACATTCCATAGGCGCCGTGATAAATTGATTTTTTGTAACAAAAATGTATAAATCTGATTTATTTGAAAACTGCAGGAGATAGGTATAGGGAATAGTAATACATATCGATAGTGGGCTACGTATTCTTCTAAAATAAATAATCACATACAGGGTGTCCCATTTAAAAAAAAGGGATTACGCGAAGATTGTGGATTCCGTTTTATTCCAATTTTGACAGCACCCAGTATGATGAAAAAAAAGGTCACCTCACAGTGTAAGCGATAAAGCGTTATGTGTTTAATAGTTTCTGGAAAATTCAAACTTTCATTCAAATTACATTAGAGAATAATATTGAAGTTTATGTACATGGTAAAAAAGTGTAGTTTTCATATAAAAAACATTACAATTCAAAAACGATTCAAAATGGGTGTAGGGAAGTATTAACAAAAAATTTTCAGAATAACGTGAATATTTTCAAAATTGAGAATTATACGGGGTCATCAATTAAAAATTACAAAGTTATGTGCAACTTCCGCTATAACCAGAAGTAGAATGGTGACGGCAATGTTTTCATTGAATAGCTCATTATTCAAAACCCCTTCATGCCAACTCTCATAATTCAGATACCTTTAGTTCTCGAGATATTTTCAATTGACCGTTTATCTGCCGCACCCTGTATACGAAAAGAAATTCATATTTTTTGATTATATCGATTCGTCTTCAATTATTTTTCCTTTTGCATCTTTTATCATTCCAATTTCTTATGTTCGAGTCTGATCATTCTTACGTTGTTTTCGCAGTGTCGTAGCTTCGGTCTCTTTCCATTCCCGATTGGTTTTTTCACTCCGCAGCTTTCTCCTTTCTTCTTTAACCGATTAGCATAACCGTTAAGTGAAAAAATGTACTCATCAGAAAACATAACATCTTTCGATAGGATAATATTTTCACCCAACACATCATAGTGAACTTCGGTGACCACATAATTGTATTTTATTATATAATAATTTTTGCAACAAACTTGGAAACGATAACGTCTTTTATCGAGGGAACGGAAAGAATTTCAAAACGACATATCACTGGCCTATACTTCCCATTGAGAAAATTGGGTGTTGTACCTCCCAAGGGGGTTGAAAGTGGGGATTGCATTCTTACGTATAAGGATGTCAATTTATAATTTGAATTTGACGTGCTTCAGGATTTTTTATAGATATGTACAGTAACCAAAATAATGAATTTATTTCGTTTTGCTTTTACATACTGTATATCCTGAATAGGAAGTTATTTGTTGATACCCAGGAAATTAATATAGTAGGTACTTCCTTTATTCAAACATCTTCCTTGGTACATTTCCTAACTATTAGCGTCATAAGCTGGAAAAGAGTAATGGGTGTGCAATTTGCTAGTGAAAGCTTTTCCCATTCAAGTATACCTCAAGACGTATATATTCAGATATTTCCGTCGCTTTCTTATCAAAACTTCTCTTTTACCGGCTTTTCCTGCTTTGGCACTGATATTGAAGTAGGTATACAATAATCTACATTGTAAAGTTGAAAGGAACGCCAAATTGCAGTAAAAGCAGACTGCCGTGAAAATTCAATTTAAATATCCAGCGGAATTTTTTAATGTACCAACATTCATATCTGATGTATAATTTCTATATTTTTCCAACCTGGTTTATGCGGTAACATAAAATAGTATATCATTCAACGAGCATATAATGATGGCTATTATTTCCTGGTAAAAAATTCAAGACTGTTTGTGCTACTTCTTTGTTCAGCGCCGTAACGGTTATTTCGGTATGTCTGATTCGCTTTCCATATTATATTCTTTAGTAATTCCAATTTCTTGGTTAATAAATTCTCATGTTTCCGTAGCGCAATTGTATAGAAGTTTGACTGCCAAAATAAATATTTTCAGGCGTAGGGTTCGAATCCTGGAAACGTTGGAAATTTTTTTTGTCATATTGTGGCAATTGTATATAAATAACCTTAAATATATATTCTACAGTCCCCATTCCTTGAGAACGTCACTAACAATTCGGCCATATTGTTCTTGGGTTACATAATATTATATGCTATTTAGTTCTTTTTGTTTCTCCATGAACAACGAATGATAGTTATAGTATATTTTCATCAAATTGATAGCACGATTTCGCAATCCGCGATAAACCATAAGCGGACATTGGAATTTAAGCAGGATGAAAGAAATAAACTTAATCTCGATTCTCCAGAAGCGATTAAATATGGACAATAAGTAGGTTATTTGAATGTGGAAACTTAAAACATAAGGATTACGCGAACTTACTACCTACTTATACCAGAAAATAGTACTTTCATATTTTCTTGTGCTTGATAAGATTACAACTTACCTGGTTTAATGGGCGTACTTTCTAATATAAATAGAAGTCGTTTCTATTCAATGGTTTATTCCGCTTATTACAATCACAATTCAATCTGGATAGGATAGATAATTTCAGATAGTTGAAAAACCATCCAGACGCCAAGTTCCAGAGAAGAGATCAGATCAAGCACACTGTAAAGGCGTGGCTATGAAAAAAACATTAAAATCATATGAATTGTGAACTAAATTGAAACCTGTGTAGCATGTATGCGACGAATGATTGTTCCTTTTGCTAGGAAGAGGGTGAAATACCACAGCACATGTATGTAAGTATATTAAGGAGACATTCATTAGGATCGCGAAGATTTATTCTGCTCAAACTCTGCACTTACTGACAGAATTCGACCCTCTTTCACAAGGGGGACTCCTCCATCCAATCAAACCAGAACTTATTTGGCCACGGTGATACAACATCCAACTTAACCTATTTATTTCAAATGTAGATATGTTCAAAGAGAATTTATCACGAAGTTGGCTGCAACTTCATAGTTCTAACATTACAGCTTCCACAATATTTGTCAATCTATTCAATAGAAACGAAAATAAAACTTTTCTACCTAATTATATACTTGATTTAACGAGTGACATAATGATCGGCAAAAAAAAAAAAAAAAACTGTCGTGACGTCTTCACTCAAAGGTTAACCGCCTTGTATACCTAATGGCTTGATAAAAATAGTGAATTAATATCGAAAATCAACTTGTTTTGTGATTCTCCCATAGCACTGTTTATTGAGCTAATAATGAATGTATGCGTTACTTTATCGACGCACTGTATAAAATATACCATTTTGCTCCAATTATTCCAAAAAATAACGATTTCCTTTCTTTAAAACATCGGATAATTACTTACCTTTGACATGCTAACATCAAACGGGAAAATATTATTTCCAAAAACATATTTTGCCATATTGAGAATGAAATGTATTTATTCTTCAATCTGTAGCTCCGAAGAATTTTTGCAGAAATTGGAAAATTTCAATCCACTGGTGTTAGTGTATATCAATTAATTCCAGGAATATTTGAAGGATTGTCAAGTCCTCTGATAGGTATGTCAACTTTATTGCGACTTCATCATTGGACAATGGGAGAGAGGACATTTTTTCCCTGATCAAGGCAATATTTAGATCTCACATCATTTGTTTTTGTATCTGGACGACTTCTTGATGTTAATAAAAAAGTTTGAAGACGTATAAGATTATTTTTACCTATAATAACGCTTCAAAAAAATATGTTTTTCATCTTCTGAAATATTGGATCTGCAGTCAAAATGTAGTTTTCCACAGTAATAGTATGAATATCATATAAAAAAATATCATTTCCAGATTAAAAATGGTATATTATTCAGCAAGATTTATTCGCCTCATGAAAATGGCTAGTGAGAAAGAAACTGTGAAAGACGTTACCAAGAAAAAAGATTTTACTAAAATTCTCGAGAATATTTATAACGATAATCCTATGGACCACCCTGATATTTGGAATAATCCTGAATCTATTCAGCATACTAAATTTGTTGGAGAAAGTATTTTTAAAACTCACGTACCAGATAAAGCAGGAAAGAATGATATAACAGTGTAACTTAATAAAGGTGAATGTAAAGGTAGAGAAAATAGTGGATTTGGTACAAATTGATGTCAGGATAATAGTATCAGACTATTATAACGACTAACAAATTTCAAAATAACTTTCCGAAAAGTTGGCCTTTCACTAAGAAGGAACATCTAGTTCTCGTGCTATATGCCGCGGCAGACGATGGATTACACTTCTAAGTTAAACAATTGCTACAGAAAACTGAGATGAAGTGAATTGCTAGAAATTATATCTCTATCGATGCAAGGATAGAGTTTTTAGGTGAAATCTTTTGTCCCTAATTGTGAATACGGAGAAAAATCCAAAGGACGGAATTGGAAAAACACCATTATTGATTGAGAACAACTTTTAAGAGACCTTTGACAGTGATGCAAACCTATCCAAGGAGTTATCAGGTGCACAAATTTTGATATCGAAAATGAATTGGAGAGTACAAGGGAAAGAAAACGAGCATAATAACAACGATATCGATGAACAAGACCAAGGGAAAAACATAAACAAATCAAGAGAATGGGAGGGATTAACCAGAGATAAAAAGCCAAGCAGAAGAGAAGACGTCTGCTAGGTGAAAAGTATAGATAACGAAAGAAGGTGGATGGAAAGTACAATTATGACTATTGTGGTAAGCCAAAACAGTTAGGTACAAGATGTTATTCTCTAAAACGCGTGTTCAACGCTCCCAGCTCCCTGAACAAAGTATAGTTGAGATTCTCAATACCTTTTGGAAAAACTGGGTTAGCAGAAAGTCGTTTGTTGGCACTTTGGTTGAAGATCAAAGGAAGAAAAGGGTTGACAACCTTCCATTTTCACCCCAAATACAAATCCTGAATGGTTCCGATATATGCAAAAAAATGTGTCCATCAAGATTCGGCCTAATTGGGCGGTCAGTAGGAAACTACTGGAAAAAATACGGGAATGCACTCCAATGAGAAACAGGATGTCTCAGGTTCGCGATTGCGAATTACGATGAAGGAACACAAGCTTTTTTTGGAAAGTTTCCTTGAACGTATCCCAAAGCTCCCTAGTCACCATTGTCGTTCTTACCTATACACTTACCATATATTGATATTGAAACTTTATTATAGTGATTACAGTTTCAATATTTAATCAAAAATCTTATTTTATACATCCAATTTCACTTATACCCACCTCTTATAAGACATTTTTGACAAAAAAAGATTGTCAAACCCACTTATGAGAAACAAAATATGTTTTTGTATATTAAATGTGTTCCAAATCATTGATGAGTCAATTAGATGAAAATTTGACTGGTGAAAATAATGAAATTTGCATGCGAGACTTTTGTTATTCTCTTTCTCCTGAAAAATTTTGACAATTCTTCATAAGAGGTTTTGCGGATTTATCGTCGATATACGGTATTGTTGAAGAAACAATTATCATGAACTTTTACAACTGCACTATTATCTTATTAAACAATTACTCTTGTCTTGCTATTGAAACTCCCTTATAATTACTCCGGTGTTAACTGAATTTCTTTATATTCACGATTCCACTGAATTGGGAGAAAAAGATCATTCCACTGCAGTTTCAAATATTACATAATGCAGAATTTACATAAATTGTTTCCCAGATTTATTGACTTCTGACTATCTCGCGAGAATTTATTTTCTCAATTTTCTCCAGAATATAAGACAATCTGGGATAATTTATGTAACATTACGGAAGAATTATGAATCTAGAAGGTGAATAGTGTGGATTAAGCGGAACCTAAAATATGTGTGGTTATTTAAATGATAGGGACGAAAAATGCGAGAGATTCTTGTGGAAAGGATACATTAATTCTAGGAAATCCGCTAAATAGATACAGGCTCAAGTATTTTATGGAATATATCGTGACTCAGAAAAAAGACATGAAATGATGCAATAGTAGCCTTATATACAGTTATGAGTATATTTTCTATCATGCCTAAGAAAATAAGTTTGGAGGAGTCTGCTTTCTTATTGGGTGCATCTTACCACTTAATTGTCATTTCAACCACTCACAGAATAGGGTATTTTCCTATGAGCGGAAAAAATTAAAAAAGAGTCGGAGCAGGTACTTTGTGGTACTATTATGCCAGAAATCAATATTTCACACAAATAAATTAAACCAGTGATTTTTTATTAACTTAACAAAAATGGTAATATTCAAATATTTACTCAGCGCGGGAAAATATGTGAGTTTATTGTGACGTAAGAGGTCTCGCTGCTTGCTTGTTTCTTATAGGCCAGCTCAGGTGGGCGGCCGCAGGTCGAGCCGATGGTTCCGATTCGGCTGGTCAGTGATCTTGTCGCTCGGGATGCGGTAGGCGAAGCGACAAGATCACTGACGTCATAAAAAATCAGCGCGTTTTGGCGCGCTATTTAAATATAAAATTTTTAAAGTTGGTTTTGGCAACTTTCCCGCTTAGTAAAATATTTGAAAAAAATTTGGAGTACTCAACTGAGGCCAGACAATCTTCTAATGGTGTTTAAAAAAATTGTCAAATACCCTATTGTGTGAAATTCACACAGTAGGTAAATGCCATGCCTTCTATTATTGATATATCGGAATACTTCTAGTTCTCACCACCTTCTCCAGCCGCTTAAGTTGGATAAGTGGTTGGTCAATCGATTGTTCTATTCCAAATTTATATATTCTCACCTAACGTCGGATTGAAGTGAACTTGGAACGCTATTTCAATTCCAAGACTTTATGCAGCCTTAAAAACCACACCCAAATTGCGTAGAGCAATTGAAGCAATCGTAAAATTGAGATTTTCTCACGCTATATGTGTGAGTTAGAAGATTTCTCTTTCGTATGATTCCCATAACATATCACAAACTCGCAAACTGAGTACGGCAAGACACTACAGAAACAAACATCGGCTTGTTACTTTTGAGTGAAGCTTAAGCACGGGTAACAATAGGCTGGTTGCCAGCCGCGAATTAAGGAAGCCGCTACAAGAAGCTTAGTGTGACCACGAAATTGGCAGCTGACACGACCAGCCAGCGAGTATTTGCCAGCGGCTGACGAAGTTGGACATGTTCAACTTTTGGTGGCAGACAGCGGCGACTGAAAGGTCACGTGATCCACTAGCGCTCGCTGGCGCCGGCTAGCAGCCCAGTCTGACCACCTAAGTCGCGCGCCAGCGTAGAGTAGACAAGCACGTCGTCTGTTGTTTACACGTATACTGTTGTTTTCATTTGTGAATTCCAGCAATTGTTGGAATTTGGGCATTCGTTAAACTTTTCTGTAAGTTTCTGGGTCCTCTTCTTTTAACTCTTCTAAAAGTCTTGAGGATGCTTCTAATTCTTCCCTCCTACACCACCATCGTCTCTTCTTGCGGTTCAGCATTTCCAAACAAAACTCCGTCACACACATTCTTAATGACGTCCCAATTCTTTGTTTACGTGGACCCACAGACGACATGCTGACTGGAACTAGAACCATGCAAGTAGCCGAGTGTGACCGGGTTGCCAGGCGCTGTTTGCTGGTGCTACTGCCAGCCTAATGTGACCCGTGCTCGTTGCTGCCCACCGTCACTGCCGGCTACTCCGAGTCATCAACTAATGTGGAGCGCAAAATTTAACATGAACATATTCATGGGAAAAACTATTGTCCATTCTGTCATTTGAAGATAGACATATTCAAGCAGCATCCACAATTTTTTCACACAACTCTACATCAAACCCACTCCACCTCTAGTAGGTAATGATAAATATCTATGAGTGTTTGTACTTTCGCAGATGTATCCAGTTGCATTTCCATTCCGATAAATATGACACTATCGACGGAAAATGTAATCGTGTTCCCAACATGGATTTATTATTGATGGACATGACCGACATGACGTGAAAATTATGGAATAAATCAGGTTAAATATTGGAGCCGAGATTCGTAGCGGTGAACTATAATATCTTCCAGCCAATGTAATTTATTCCTTTATATATGTATTCAATTATTTACACACGTCCTACAATCAATTATACGTGAAGATTATCGGCATCAGTGTCAACCCATAAGCTCATGTATATTGATTAGATATTCTCCACTATGATACCAATCTTCAAAATAAATATTGGCTAAATCTGTTCTGGTGATTACAAATGACATCGAAGTAACTTAATTTTGAGTATAAACTTTTTAAGTGTCTATAATAAGTAACTGAAATGTAAAACTATACATTACAGATGTATGACATGATGTTGATAATAATTCGTTATTACCATCAATATACTTGTCTTATATCCAAATAAATATAACGTCTAAAAATTTCAACAATTGAAAAACTCATCGGAATCCTAATTGATTTCTGGGTTATGATATTCAGAGCCC
>CAJUYI010001921.1:40598-50954 GCA_910591695.1 Galerucella pusilla
GTAATAGGGTTCGTTTTTCACCCTTTGGGTACGGAACTCTAAAAAGCTCTTACAAAAAAAGCTGGCCCCAGTTTCTTATCTACTTCCTTTTACTGTATTGTTCAATTTTAAGCTTTTCATTTAATATTTTATAACCAAATATTATATTTTTCTGAGGTAAGATTGATTATATTAGCTGCATAATTATCATAATCAATGTTATTTCCAAAAATTCTCAACTTCACCCGAATCTTTTATTCTAAATTGCTTTGATAATTGATTTCCAGCGTTATCAATTTAACTCCCACAACAAACTAACATAATGAGATAAAAAACATCTTCCATATCTCCCATCACATGAAGACAACGTTCTTTCGAAATCCACAAAAATGTAGCACAACAATATTATCCTTCCCCTGGAACTTTATATTAACTTATATATTGCTTTCTCCCATTTAGAAACTGTTCTTTCCTTATAGCCTTGAAGAAGTTTCTCATATATTTTTGACAAAATGTTTCCGTTCAGAAATGATATTTCTACATCCATTTGTTCAATAATTGAATCTACTTTTAAACGTCATATTTTCCAATAACATATCAAATTGAAAAATATTGGGAAATGTCTTGAAATTTGTCTTTTGATGGAATGAACAGTGATTGTATTCCAACGAATATATGTGAATAATATGGTCTAATGATGGTTTCCATTTTTAAAATTAACCGCGTAAATGGATAAACTGGTTACCGGCTTGCGGTGCATCGTTGCCCCAGGAGAAAACTCATCAGTCCTAATATGAAAAAAAAAATTCTGAAAAATGTGATGTGGCAATTTCACTAAATTTCACTAGGCATACTGGTCCAGAAATATAAAGTTCCCGGGAGTCAATTCCCTGACGATATAGTTGCTGTGATGAACACTTCCTGGGGTCAATTCTCCCCACATAGAGTTCCTCGAAGTGAGTTACCTGAACTCAATTCCCTGAAGATACAGCTCCCTTTTGTGAGTTCCTGGAATACACAGTCTTCTGGACTATACCGATAATGATTTACATAGTTCATGGACTAGCGAATCTAATCATCTTTCCGGATTACATATTTCTAGGATAGGCAAATGAAATCATCTGTCTCGATTAGTAATTCCCGGATTATGGAGAAAATATATAAGCTAGAAGAATATTCGACAAGTAAAGTGAACTGCTGACATTTCATGCAGAGCCATTTATAGAACAATAGCTGAGTGCGAGCATATAATATTATGTCTCAGTCTCCCAGAAAGTGGAAGACCACGTGCACTTACTGCGCAGAGGTCGAAGAGATTAGTGAGAAGATCAAAAAGCCAGGTTGGAGTGTCAACAAGGAGACTGGCTCGTTAATTCAAATCTTTTTAAGATTACTTACGATATCGTTCGAATTGAGGAGGAGTGCTTGTAAATATCGAAAGAGACGAAAGTACTCCAAATACTCTCAAGCGCAACTCCTTAGTTAACCAAGATGTCAAGTCGTCTACTGAGTCGAGTTCACGTGCAAAGAAAAAATTCATTATTTTAGATGAAAAGTATTTTAACTTGAAGTAATTCTGAGATGGAGAGAAATGATGGAGTCCAACGTAGAGGACTGCCCTGACAATGCTAGATTCAAGCATGATGCAGAATTTGCAGATGAAATTCTTGTCTGGTGTGAAATTTATAGCATCAGTGTATGCCGACAGTTTGTGGGAAAAGTGAGGGGTGAAGCTTCGAAAAGTTATTGATAACTTCTATTCCAAATCACTTCAGTTCGTCTACGAACATCATGCTAATGACGATATCATATCACTCAAGAGATATCATCAACAGCTGGTTTCGACAACACCACATACAAAATCGATAAACCTCCAGGCCGAATGGAAAAAATAACAGGTACCCAATTATTGACTGTTCGGAAAATTGGTTAGGCCAATGGAACCACAAGGATCCGCAGTCAATATCACAACCTCACACACAATTATTGAGTGTGAGACTTTTTTTTAAATAATTTTGCTATCGGCTGTTTGTCACCTCATTAACTAAACATTATCGGATCTCATTGTCCATACTTCATACTGAGTTTGAAAAAATTAGACAAAGTGGTCTCATATAGGTAGAAAAAGTTAATTCATTGATATCGATACAATTATTAAAATGTAAAATATGATGGAGAAAAGCTTGTGGAGCAGACTGGGATAGTTTTCAATTTGTCAAAACTCTATGTGAAGTGTTGAGATCAATTCATATGAACACCATATTCATATGAACGAATATAAATAACATTCGCTTCAACCGTATTTATCGAAAACAATTTAAGTTCCACACAACAGCAACTAAATCTATTAATTTGGATAAAATGTGTGACAAGTTCCGGTAAACAATTTTCACGTATGGAATAATTTGACATAAACCCAGGCTCTCCAAGCACGAGCATCATATTGTGTACCCATCTCTATTTAAGTCACGTTTTTATAAAGAGGGCGGTGAAGCTCACAACTCGCAACTTGAGGGTAAACAAACTTTTTTATGGTCCCAAAGACAAATAAAGGAGTAGAGAAAAACAAGTAACCATTTTGATAACTGCTAAGATCTTGGATAGCAGTTTTTATGACCTAGATAAGATAACGGTGGAAATATGAATCCATTTTTTCCTTGGTAGAAATGAAAATGCAGTGAAATTTTTATTACTACATAAACCGTCTAACTGACATAGAAAATTTCCACTCCACAGAATATCAAATTATACGGTGAGTTTTTGTAGCCGCATTTAAGTTATGAGATATCACTCCAATATTTTATATTTTATGTCTTATAAACTCTTGTTCAAAAAAATATATAATAGCTATTTGTGTATAGAGAGCAGGAAGTAGTAGGTACTTTGGCAGTCGAGACAGAAAAGTTATCAGCGGAGCGCGGCAATCTGTCGAGACTACCTAAGGACATTCTGCTCGGAATTCACACTAGATTTTTTCTACGACCACACCAAAATAAAATTAATTTGTACTTAGTTGTTTCCAGATTTCAGTTTCATGTACCATGTACGGAGGCACTTATTACATTGCTGTCAGATATTTCATAGATTTCCCCATTCCTCATTACTTATTACGGAAAATACTGTTGGATGCCTTAACATATTAGAGCTTCTGCTCAAGAGCGCCAATAATGTTAAGTTATGACAGCTAGTGATCAAAGGAAAAAAATATTGAATATTTATTGATCGATTCATAACCTTATTAAAGTTTAGTAACAATTGTTTTTCAATAACTCGACTATTGTTAATTTTTATTGAAGTATCCAGTCTCAAATTAACATACCAGTTGGGAAGCCTGGAAAAAATGGGTATCCATATGGGCTGGGGCAAGACAGAAGTAGGTGTATCAGCCGAGATTATGAGGCTTGAAAAGAGGATAATTATATCAAGCTACACTAAAGGCATTTGATTCCATAGAGGTTTATCTCCAAGCTAGTAAGGTATTTCATAGGTGCCTTAAACGCATTTAGAGACCATTGTTAGGTCATGGTAACCAGGGTTACGGGTACAAGGGGCATAAGGACAATGAGAAGAGGAAAGAGCGCATCCTATGCCAGTATATAGGTGCGGTTTCTTGTGATAGGCGATAAGAAGCCACCGACAAGAAATTACATGAAATATTCAGTCTTCCCAAGTAACAATTTTATTCCTAAATAAGTTATAAATAGCTACGGAACCAATAGGTTGTGAAGTGAGGGCAGAATTATGTTATTTTAACCTGCTGCAAATGGCCTTTCTGTATTATTAATTACTATGTAGTTCCAAGAATATAAAGCAATGTTGATAGCTCAAAAATTCCAGTGGAAAATCCAGGAAACTTTATTTTTTGGATTTTACTCTGAGCTTTGATGTGCTGTTTTCGAATTTTGACTTTACCCAACGATATTGGAAAAATAGCGCCTAGAAGCAGTTCTTTTCCGAATTATTTTACGATTAAAATACTCATATAAAAAATTGAACTGGAGACAATTACCCACTTTTTGTGCTCCCACCTATTTTATATAAAGCTAGTAAAAGCACGGCAAAGCGTACTCCAACACGCGTTTTGACAAAAAAATCATTCCCACACCACCTTCAGGAAAAGTAGGCGGCGCGTTTTCTTAATGTGGTATCCCCAATAAGCCCAATCCACATTCAATTCAATATCCTAAAATTTGACGTATTCTCGTTCATTTTGATTTTTTTGATGGACCAGGTGTTGCGAATTCATTTTCTGTAGTACCTATCGGAACGTCCCTCACCGGAATTTTATCTAGGTACATCATGCGCGATGGGAATATCAGTTTCATCGCAATCCTCTTCGCTCTCGATTTGCTCATATGTCTCCTCGATAATGTCCAGTCTTCGTTTCTTCTTTATCATCGTTATCTAGTGATCGAGTTTGCAAGTTACCACAGATACCGCTACAATTCGTTCATGTAACAAAGCACTTTCACCCAGCTTTTCTGCATTCATCGACTTGGGATGGGATAAGGACATGTATGTATTTATTTTGCTGGCAAATAATAAATTATAAGCTGAAAACTCTTGGGTCATTATTGCATCTCAAGCCTAAGCCAAATCAAGTCAGTTTCTTAGATTGTGAAAGAAATTATTCCCATATTTCAGAAGTTACATCTAATGCTATTATGAAGATTATTTTATGCATTATATTCATACGCTCACTTTCATACTTGCTCAGTGTTCATGTCACTTTATAAAATATTGCATAATACAAAGCCCACACCTAGCTTCCCCTGATGTTCATCTAGAATCTGCAGATCTGATGCCACTATCAAAGTATACAAGTCTTTCCAGTAATATAATCAGAAATTCGACACCCGGAATCCTAATGAATAACGTCATAACAAACAACGAGTTAACTTTCGCGTAATTTCTATAACTGATTGCAATGGTCGACTATTCCCTGATCGTTTCTGACAGTTTCTGATTGCGGTTGGAATATATTCCATATTCCTGACTCATATGAGAACATATTTATATTCACTTGTGAAAACACAAGAAGCTTGTATTCCATCGGGTGGACTTGGGTTGTTCAAATCCTAACTTGTTCCGTTTATCAATTTGACTCGGAAAACGGTCACCTGAAAAACGCTACGCTACAATTTAAACAACACAAATTAACAAATATCGAATGTTTTTCGGCGGGACCATTTAATGTATAAGATATTCAGAAACATATCAATGCAAACTATAATCATGAAATGATGAAACTAGATGGAATAAGTTAATCGTAAATATTCGTACATGGGAAAAAAATTTCTAGAAAGATCTTGGAATACATATTTTCCAGAAAATCAAATCAAATCAAAATAATTTGGGACACCCGGTAGACGGAAACAGTTATTTCATATTCTCACGGGAATAATAGTTACCAAGAAAATATAAAGAAAAAACCCGTTGGATTGAATTGAGTCAAACCTATTTTAAAAAATTGTTCCTTGACTCCTATCAAAGTTGATATATCGAATACATCATACGAAAATCCATCAGCTTCTCGAGGTGATAAAAAGGACTTTTTATCTGGGCGCTAGAAAACACAAAAAGTCATTGAATGATTGATTACCTAAATACTAGCAATGAGACGTTAATTGGAAATTCTTTTTTTGTTCTAATGATTAGTCCTTGGAAATAAATGAACTTATATTTTCACTGTGCAAAGTTACAATGTTTCAGGTTGTTTTGCTGATTACATCAACGAATTTTATCAATAGCAATGTTGTACTATACAAATGATATATGGTCACATTTGATCTATTCTTTGTTGATACCTAGAAGCACTGGAACAAATGTTTGTTAGTTATGTTTTGCTAACCAGACATTCTACCAAGTTTCATCAATTTTCATGTTACCATTAGATTAATCCATAGTTTTTCGAATTATACACATATGAATTACTTTGAAACAAGTAAAACATGAAGCACTTAAATTGACCTTTCAAAGTTCCAATTAACAAATTATAACTGCTATCAAAGCGACCGATTTGCTGAGAATTAACCAGCGAATGAATGGATTTTTGGTAAATGTGGATTCTGAATTAATTGAAATATCAAGGCCAGTAGAATTTTGCTGAATTTTAACCAACTACTCTAGTAACATGTTCTTCATTATGCTACCAGAAAAACTCGACAAGTTACTGAATGAAGTCGATATAATATATTTCTTCCCATCTAAAATTATGAGCAAAGGATCATATACAAAACAAATTCATTTTTCTTGCTCCACATCGTCGGAGGCATTGGGATATTGGCGTCGGGGTAGGGGTAAGGTGTTTAGTATTCAAGAATTACGTACTGTTTCATTGATTGTCACTGATATAAAAAAAATTGAAGGAGATTCGGTGATTCAGGGAAATATTTTCAGTGTTAGTTTGAATCCACAGCTGTTGAGATAAATTTGTTCCCGTAAGGAAAGCACCAAGAGGTTAGTAATCGCTCTATCTCTAACATTTTCAAATCACAAAGTAAGCGGAGGATGGGAGGTTCATAAATGGAGTTGTTGTGCGAAACCGTTTATTTCGAGAAAAATTCAAGATCAGATAGGTACAGATTAATTTGACCCACCTTGTATACGTAAACTTAATTTAAACTTCCAGTGGAATGAGAAAGGAGCCGTGAGATGAATTCTCACCAAATAGGGGTTGCATATTAATCCTGTGGGCGCGTGTTTCACAGTGTCATGTCTGCTCGCTATGGTGTTTACACGACGAATGAAAGTTTCTAACTTTGTCGGCAATAAATCACAGAATGTGTATGAAATTATACATGAAGGTGGATTGAATTGAAATTCCTTGGAAGATACGAGCAAAACAGTTTATCTGTTAGCTGTTTCGCGAAATAGTTTTTGACTATTATCAACTCTCCAAGTTTCCGAGTTATCTTCATTCCTGAAATGCATAAAGTAGGTCCTGGTTTTTCATTCAGTCTGAACAACGATCATTCAATAAAACAATAAAAACATGGGAAAAGGGAAAAAAATTGAGAAACAGAATGAATTGAATGAATTCAGTTATACCTTCAAACAAAATCACATGAGCCACCTACCTGGCGAACCACACTGTGACCTATAAAATATTTTGTGCTCCAATGTGCTCCAAAACAACCCGAAAATTATTGAAGGTCGTTTTTGGGCCCCTCAATCCAAATTTCACGTCGAAGAGGAGACTCCCACCACCTGGCGCACCGGGGCCTGCGCCTGAACGTTGTCTCCGAGGGTTCTACAAACAAAATCGAAAAAGGCCAACTGGAAATCACCCCATAATTCGGGAGAGCCCCACGGAGAAGACGTTCGAGGCCAGGGTACGTCGCACTAGGTGTTTAGAGGGACGTTTCCCACGCAAAATTCTGATTAAGCGGCCCCACAAACCCCTTATAACGATTTTCGGTCCACCTTTTTCGATTTTGTTCGGAAAACCCTCGGAGACGATGTTCAAGCGCATATTCCGGTGCACCAGGTGGTGGGAATGTCGTTTTTGACGTGAAATCTTGATTTCGCGCCTCAAAAAACACGCCTCCAATAATTTCCGGGCTGTTTTTGTCGATATTGTCAAGAAAGTTCTCGGGGATGATGTCCAGGTTGAGGTTCGGGGGCACCAGGTGTCCGGGGGGTGTTCGCCGATGCAATATTTGAATTCAGCCACCCTAAAAACACCCGGGCGCGGAGTTTTTTTCGTTCCCCTCGTGATTTCTTGGAGAGTCCCACGGAGACGAGTGTAATGATGTAATATGTGTACTCTTGTCGGTTCTTCCAAGGTCAGGCCATAAAGGGTATATAACTAAAAACACATGTTAACTATATCAACTTAACTTCATTACTACTTCAAATATATTCCTTGAATATCGAGAATAGCAAAACGTATTTCCTGTTTGCTAATCGGCACATGCTGCTTACACAGCATTACCCATTTCTCGATATTCAGCATAGACGTATTGACACATACATATTACATAATAATATTTTATTGCAATTAATTTCCTGATATGAACCTGAGCCTGATGGTGCACATGGTACTCGGGTCGCTCACCTTATAAATATAGTTAGCATTATAATACAAAACTTTTATTTTAAATGAAATATATCATCTCACGAGGTTCATCGGCGTTTCTGAGCTTCAGGTGTCCGGGGGGTCAATTTCAACATCATAATCGTGATCAGCGACCTCGAAAACCCCCGTGTACCCGATTTGAGCCAGTTCTGACTCTTATTTACAGAGTTTTTACATTCTCCAAAAGGCCTCCCAAAACATGCATTTTTGGCATGCATTTTTGACTGCAGCGATGCAATTCCCGATTTGTAACGGGAACAAAGTAGGTACATTTTTTACAAATAATTTTCCGAAGCGAATGCAAAAAACCGCATTCCGATCCGTCTTTAGGGAAAAAATTCCGAACTTTTTTGCTTTATCCGCTCGACTATTACAGCTGGTTATGTTGACGTTTCCATTATAAGCATTTAACAGGGGAAACTATATTGAAAATAACCGTTTGGCTAATGTCGTTATATTTTATTGGAGTATTTTGGAAACGGGTGCTAGCTCAATAATGGGGTATTAACAAGTGGTTTGTTAAAATTATCAGGTGTAGAATCTACAAATTTGAGGGTTGAATAATTCCTGTGTCGGAAAAATAAATGATTTGTTTGATATTCCATAAATGTCAATGTTTATTTCAATTGTTATGTAAAAACATATAGAGTTTTGTTCCTGTCTTCATGTTCTGCAAATATTTCGTCACATATTTCAGTTGTACCTAATTTAAATTCAATTTCACGCAAGACTGTACCAGCGGTTTTATTAATAATTTAACCCCTCCGGTTTTGTTGTATCTAATGTAATTATGTAGACGAAGCTCACATATGTCGGTTAGTTCACTTTTATTAACTTTTGAAAACTCTAAAACATGCTGATTATATCCAATTTGAAACATACCAAAAAAACTCTTCCGAAAATTTCTTAAAGATAACATGAACGACAAGAATATGAGTATATATTCACGGCTGCACCTCAGGCAAAAAACACAATTTCCATTTAGAAATTTGTCGAATGGGCGCATAATGAAACTGGATGAATACAAAATGTGCGAGTGGAACTTTCGCATTCGTACAGAATTATTCTTTGTAATTTGAAAAGTCTTCGAGAAGTAACTTTCCCTTCGTAACGCCCAATGAGATGAGGTTAATTAAAATGATCATAATAACCTGGCTTTTGTTTGCGAGTAGTACTTCAATTATTTATTTTGTTCAATTCCATTCATATAATTGTTATAAATACAACGCTCACTCCCTCACGGTCATTTCTAAAGTAGTGTTCGGAATTGCATGTATTTGAACGGACATTGAAATTATACGTGTCAGCTTGCGATTTATCAATAATGAATATTATTATTATCCCCTCACCTATATTGTGAACAATGCATTCTCACACTGTTTTGACGGACTTCATCACCCATAGGTTGTAATAATTTATGCCATATTTATTTATATTTAGTAGAGTTTGTTCAGCCATCCTCTGCCGTTACGTCATACATTGTCCAACTTGATCTCTCATTCATGAAATGGGTGAGACGGAATTTTGATGTCATTAACGTATCTCTTAACAAATGTCGACGTAAATATTATTTATCACAAATATCTTCTGTATGTTCCTTGTGGTATATTATTCATTCTTTTTTTAATTTCTTGGGAAATTAAACCACAATATTCTTAAATTCTTTATTTCAAGGTTTCGGTAGCGTTCCAGCTACCGTTGTCAAGAAAAAATAAGTAGAAATTAATCTTTTCATCCCTAACTGACACAACAGAAAAAAATTTGACAACTAGACAATCAAAAATTATTTTGAAGTTTAAGACTGCAAAATTTTGTTATAAAATTTTTATTAAGGTCCATTCATAGTAGATCATATCTGTGGCAAAATGTGAAATGAAACACTTCATTTTATGACATTCCAACGATATGATAGTCTACTAGAAATGGAAATCCAGTGAAGTGCATGTTCCAGGAACGGTTTTTATTGGGATAGCGCGTTTCTTTCGCTTATATTGGAAATGTTGTTAATAAAACGCGTTTCTTAATAGTTTTTTTGTGTATGAATATTTAAGTTTTTGAAATATGTATACTCAGTTTTGTGATTTTGTGTTTTGAAATGTGTATTGATTAACAACTATTCAAATTATAAATCATAAGAAAACCTGGATAAAAACTTATGATGCTATCCTGATAACGCAGGTGATTGATTATTGGAAATTTCTCTTTCTAACATTGGTAACCAAATTTGACCACAATCGGCTGATATACTAGCTGCATTTAGTTGTATTAAAGCACTTTCTTTGATTTTCCGTCTTTTA
>CAJUYI010001922.1:0-11258 GCA_910591695.1 Galerucella pusilla
TCAGCAAGTAAACGGCGAGCATTTTGAACATTTGAAGTAATTTTGTTCTCGTTTTTACAAATTTTTTTACTCTTAACTCAGTATGTTTGAATTCAAAATAACAAGCTTTTTCAAAATCTGTGAAAATATATAGGATGTCCCATTTAAATTAAAGAAGTTGATGGCATTTCTGGTTAAACCGGAAGTATATTATTAACAAAAAAAATGTACATCAGATGCATTTTGTTCCATTGCACTTACCTACAAATTTTCATAAATATCGTTCTTTTCGTTTAAAAGATATTTACTTGGTTCCATACTTTATTCCAACTCCGTATATCGGACAATGAAACAAAATATGAAAAATAGTTTCCCTCTCGTTCATATTACAAACAGGACATGTTAGAGAAGATATTATATAGATTTATCAACTAAAAGTGTTTATGTTGGTACATTCAGTATATTTTTATATATAGTTCTGTAAAATTCATTTTCCAATATTCCATTATTTGTTGTGCTTATTTTTTCACTGACCCGCATATCGCTCATGTATTCATGAAAATAGAAGAATAATCACGTTAAAGATATATCGTGTTTATTGTGTAGCCAATCCGGAAAAGCGTAATGTTACGGAACTGGAAGATATGAGTTTCGGGGTGTAGTCGCGATCAAACTATCTGGAAAATTGGGGCAAATTGGGGATGACTATTGCTTTTGTTAATTATTGCCTTCAATAATTGTTTGCTTCTCGTATAAGGGGAATATCTACCCCCATTATTACGTTAGTTGAACCGAATATAAAAAGCTAATTTAAAGGAAATTTCATAATATAATTATTACAGGAAATGAACAGTTTGGCTTGCAATTTTTTCGTCCTGCATGGATTTACCTGAAACTTTTAAAGAAGGTAGGGAATAGTCCGAGGATATTTTTCGAGTTATTGACGGTTGGAAGTAACAGTTCTTCGACGAACAAATAAACGGTTTTATAAAACTGTTTCAAAAAAATGGAACATTTAAACAAACAATACTTTTTTTTTGTAATTTCTCCACGACCAATAAGAATCGAGATTAAGTTTTTTTCTCTATCAAATGCATAATTTGAAAAATTTAAAGTCAAATAACTTTGTATTTTTCGTGGAAAACTTATAGAATCTTTTTTGAAAGTATTTAATTGGACCATTCGAAAAAAATTTCTCTGGCATGAAAATTGATCAAAATAGGGTCGGTACATAGGAAAGCAACCCCCTGATTCAAATTGATCTTCACCCATCTGTGATTCTCTTTATATATGTATTATCCAATACACACATTATCCAATATATTCAAGAAGTTAGACCAATTTCAGAAAAATTGGTTGAAAGAGAAAACGATTTTTTCGCAACTTCGTTTTTTTCTCACCTTTTTTTTAAATATTTCCGAAAATACTTGAGATTCGAAAAAAAATAAAATATACCACATTATAGCTTTTTTAATGAATGAATAAAGTTTCCCGTAGATTCTCTGGTCAGTAAATATTTGGGAAGATATAGACGCTTAAAGCCTCTATTTACGAGCGAGCACACCTTACGCCTTAACGCCGTTTAAGCTCATCACATTTAAAAACTATAAGGGATCTTAATGAAAAACCCTACAAAATATCGTTTTTGAAAAAACTTTCTAGTCTAGTTTTCTAATTTATATTCATTTTTGTTCTTCCGTCGACGTCTAAAAGGTAGTGACGCTCTAAAGCTTCTTATAATAGTATGTCAATCCTCAGACATACCTACCTCCACTATCATGGAGTCGAACCACACTTGGAAGAGTCTCATACCGGAATCTTGCTCAGGTGGCCACTCTAGCGCCCAATAAAGAAGACAGTTACATGTGTATAACTGTTTACTAATCTTATTCTGTTTTTTATTAAATTTCAAATTAAAACTTTCCAACAAAATACCTACTGATTTTTTTATCATTCTACAGATTTAAATTGAAGTCAGTTTCACACAATATATTTGAAGGTAGCGAGGTCTTTTGCATTTTTATGACTCGATGGCTTGGCAGACTGAAAAGTATGCGACTAAAAATAGGAATGGTGTCCTGAATCCCCATTTTCAATTTATAAATTCCTGTTTGAAATTTCCGATTCTTTCGAACTTCGAACCGACAAGAATGTAACCCAAAAAGATTATGTTTCATTTAACAACCAACAAACAATTTTCACTTTAAATTAACGAAGATCTACAGGGTGTCACAAATTAAATGGAGTTTGCTAAGTAACAATTGATCATCGACATCCATATCCGTAGTAATACAAGTAAGGGATGTTACGAAAATTCTTTGAAAAAATGCTAAAATGTATGGAATATATATATATCATTGTTCAAATGGATTGGATTGATCCGAATGGTCAATTTTTCAGTAACGGCTGAATTTGAATAATAGTCTAGGATATGTTGACGCGGCTTATTGATATAAACCTGCGACTTAAGGAAACACTACAACCCCATGAGGTCAAATCTTAGAACATATGCAACATCAGCGCCATCTTATCATATGAAAAGTTGGTATAACGCCATTTATCAGTAAAACTTACATTCTTGTTTCAGGATGTTTCATTTATCATAGTAACGTACGTCAAACTTCTTTTAATCTGACAACCGATTCCCTTGTGTTGTAGATTTACTTCTTCTCACTCACCCTAATATTTTTTAGGAAACTCAGGTACCATATCATAGATTCAGGACAACATCTTACTATTCAATTAGGTTTACTGGGATTTTCGTATCGCGTACATAGTGGGCTGTAGCTAGATTGTGTTCAATTAACCTTTTTACTTGAGCTGGACAATATAGTAAATGATTTCATACTTTCAATAATAATTGTTAGTTGACTTTCGGCTTCGTTATTGTATTAGTATATTACGTAACAAGAGTTGTAAGTAACCCATTACGCACGGAATGAAAAAGTTTATAAATTTCCGTAATGCGTAATGGGCTTACAACTCGTGTAACGTACTATACTTTTTCTACGCCCATTAATTTCCTTCCATTAAATAAAAAACATCGCAGTTATTTTACAGTTATTTACGTAATTAGTGGGATATAGGCATTATTAACGCACGCATGTGAAGTTTGCACGACGAGGCTTTAGGCCTTTAGGCCGATGGATTACTGTGGATTTAGACCTAGCTGCGGAACAATTCCAAGAAGCTATTGTGTCTACATTCAATCGCAGCTGCCCCGAAACTACAAGGAGAACCAACAGGAATGTGCCCTGGTGGAATAATGACCTTGCAGTTTCGAGGGCGGAAGTACGAAAGCTCTTCAATAGGGCAAGCAAAGACGGAGAGTGAACCGAATATAGGAAAACTCTGACGTCATACAACAAGGCTCTGAGGATCGCTAAGAGAGACTCATGGAGGAAGCACTGTGAAGAGGTAGAACAGACCTCCGAATGTGCTAGACTCCATAAGATACTCTCCAAAGATCCTCAAAGGACAATTAACTCATTAGAGACAAGAGATGGGAGATATACACAAAACGGGAAGGAAACTCTGGTAGAACTTCTCGAAGTACATTTTCCAGAATGCAAAATAAGCGATGAACCATTGGATACAGAACAACATATGGTCTCAAAGACTCCAAACCGGAGTAACGAGGAAATTTGGAAAGTATCTAGAAAAGAATCAAAGCAAAATAAAATTGGCAATAAACTCATTTGAACCATATAAATCATCGGGACCGGACGGAATTTATCCAATTATGCTGCAAAAGGCAAACGGCATTATACTCAGCAGACTGTGTACGATCCTTAGAGCAAGCATGGGACTAGGGTACATACCAAAGGTCTGGAGAAATGTTAGGGTTGTCTTTATTCCTAAACCTGGTAAAACAGGTGACAATAAAGCAAAGTCCCTGACACCTGAGACCCATAAGTCTGATGTCATTTGTACTGAAGACATTGGGAAAACTGGTAGATATGCACATTAGAGGAGAATCATTGGTAGAAAGACCGATCGGCCTGAATCAATATACATACAGACCAGGAGTATCCACAGAGACAGAGACAGCACTCCATCGGCCCTTAATACATAAATAACTATTCACGATCATGCGATAAATTTACGAAATATGATGGTTTCATTTATTTAAAAACATCAATAACTGTACCTACCTACAACATGATCCTAATAATTTTTGAACAGATTTTGGTAGATTTAAATAAGAAATCCACGTTAATCGAATTCATGCGAACCGTGCAATATGATATCACACTAGGGTGATATCATAGCGCACGGTTCGCGTCACTATGATGATATGAGAAACCTTCCGCCAGAGTAGAGAGTGTGATATATGTTAATTTCCTATATGGTCGTAGGAAATAGTATATTACGTAATAACGTGTGGTAAGGAGCATTTTACGCACGAATGGAGTAATTCCGTGAGTGCGTAAAATGCTCTACAACACGAGTTACGTACTATACTTAACCTACGACCTACTTGTAATTGTATTTATATAAATGAAGTTCATGCATGCCACTTCATTTAATTTGAATCTGCCGCCACTTGTTGGGCGCGCGTTAACTTTGACAGATCTGATAAATCGAATCTGTGGTGAAAACAGAAAATAGAGGTTATGTGTCATTTCATGTTGTGCACATGAAATAAGATTGATAATAATTGATAATTAGTAATAATAGAATAAAGGCAGAAATAGTGTGAAACAATAGCTTTAAATGTTGTTTCTCTTTTTAGGTAAGATTTGTAGTATAGTTTTGTTTTGAATTTAATAAAATGTTCACTTTTTAGAGCAGCTCATTTTGGTTTTTGTTCAGACGTCCCAAGTTACTAATAAACCATATTATAAAACAACATTTACACAGCTACTGAACCACAATGGACAGATTAAGATTCGAATTTACAGTGAGACCAAGTGAAGATCCAAAATCAAACGACATTTGCATAACTTCAATTATGGATTCCAATGAAAAAAAATTTGTAATACCGGATCACCTGCAATCTGTGAGACTACATGAACTGATCATACAAACGCCAGTTTATAAGAAAGTAAAAAATTCACTTCAGCGGAGACATGATAAAAGAAAAGTATGGATTTCGGTGACACCTGAGATAAAGAAAATTTACATGGATGAAGAGGGAAACATGCAGTTCCTAGATTACTTGTTACAGGAGATGGAACCGGAAACACGTCAAGAGGCTTCCAATGCTGGAATTTCAGAAGAAGCTTTGACAAGAATCCTGGAGAATATGCATAAAGAAGCACCGAGTACTCAAAACCTAAAAAATGTGTTAGAAAAATTTGTGATACAAAAATTCAGTACAAAAAATTCAAGTGCGTCCCAGTGGTTGAATTCTTTTGAAGCAGAATGTGCTCGTATGGGTATAGTAGAAGATACTAAGAAAATAGAAGCTCTGAGAATATTTCTGGAAGATTCATGTATTGACTGGTACCGCTCTATGCTTTTAAAACATACAGTAGATTCAAAATGGTCAATTTGGACAGATAGCTTTTGTGATACTTACGCTGACAAGGGGTGGTCTCCTATCAGGTATGCAATGTTATACAAATATAGGCAAGGTTCACTATTAGAATATGCTTTAAAGAAGGAAAGATTGCTGTTGGAGGTCAATAAATCAATAGATACGACCACACTAATCGACCTGATTGCGACTGGTCTACCAAGTTTCATTACAGATAAAATTGATAGGAATAACTTGAAGCAAACAGAGAATTTATTTAATAATATCCAAGGCTTGGAACATATAGCAATAAAAAAGAGCTTTGAAAAAAATTTAGTTTTTGAGAACAAAAGTAAAGAAAAAAATCCAAAAGAATACAAACCATGCCGTATTTGTGAAAAAGAAAACAAAGGAAACCGATATCATCCGGAATCCATATGCTGGTTTAATAATAAAAATAATGACAGACCTAAAAGAGACCAGATAAGAACGGTTAATAATTCACAATTAGAAACCGAATTAAACGAAATAGATCCAAAAAACTAATAATCCCGCCATTAATCAAAATAAATTTGTTGTTGAATGACACTTTAGAAGTAATGGGAATTTATGATTCCGGATCTAATGTGTCTTTAATAAATTCAAAATTGTTATGCTTAAACAACCCGGATAAAAATGCTCATAATAAAGCAAACTTAAAAACAATTAATGGCGTGAAAAAAACCATTGGAATGGTAACTGTAAAAGTAAAAATCTTTAATATTGAACAAAATATCAATGTTTTTGTCATAGACCAAGAAAATTTTGATTATGACTTTCTTATCGGATTAGACTGCATAGGAAAATTTTGTCCCATTCAAAATGAGAAATTGGAAATAACACAAAATAGCCTAGCAATACAAAACAAACAACTGACAAAGACAGAAAAAGTTAAAACCACACAAAATATTCCCAATGGCTTGGAGGAAGACAAATTTATAGGCGAAAATAATAATGATGATAAATACAAAGTAAATTTCAATGAACACATGGAAACTATCAATGTTGATATTTCTATCAATCATCTAGACTTAAAACAACAATCGGAAATAGACAATTTAATATGCAAATACACGTCCATTTTTGCTAAAGATAAATATGACATAGGCACAGTAAAAGGCTACGAAGCACACATTGATTTAATAATAGACAAATATTGTTGCAAAAGACCATACAGATGCACCATCGAGGATAAAAAAGAGATAGAACAACAGGTATCTAAGTTATTACAAAAAAATATAATTGAAGAGTCCTATAGTCCTTTTGCAGCCCCAGTAACGTTAGCCTACAAAAAAGAAGAGGGCACAAAATCTAGATTATGTGTAGATTTTCGAGAATTGAATAAGATTATTATTCCACAGTCACAACCTTTTCCACTAATAGAAGACTTGATGGCAAAAACAAGAAATTGTAAGTTCTTCTCAACACTAGACATTAACTCAGCTTTCTGGTCCATTCCATTAAAAGTCGAAGACAGACAAAAAACGGCATTTGTCACTCAAGAAGGACATTTTCAATGGACCTGTCTTCCATTAGGACTAAAAACATCACCAGCTATTTTCCAAAGAATATTAAGTAATATAATAAGAAAACATAAACTATCGGAGTTCACTGTAAACTACATAGACGATATATTAATATTTTCTGAAACGTTTGAAGAACATGTAATTCATTTGTCACTATTATTAGAAGCGATACTACAAGAAGGCTTTAGATTGAAGTTCACTAAATGCCACTTTGCTCAGGACTCGGTGAAATATTTAGGCCATATAATTAAAAACAACACAATTACTCCATTGAAGGACAATTTAACCGCTATCAAAGATTTTCCAGTCCCAAAAACACAAAAAAATATTCGTCAGTTTTTAGGTAAGATTAACTTCTATGGAAAGTATGTGCAAAACTTGTCAATCATTTTAGATCCTTTACATAATTTGTTACGAAAATGACAAGCATTTGTTTGGTCGGAAAAATGTCAGGAGTCCTTTGAAATAGTAAAGAAACTACTTTGTTCTAAACCCATTTTGGCCATCTTTGATCCGGATCTGCCAATACATATATACACAGACGCTAGTATACAAGGTATAGGCGCAGTCTTAAAACAACCACAACTTGACGGAGAGGAGAAACCATGCGCGTATTTTTCAAGAAAATTAAACGACACTCAAAAGAAAAAAAAGCTATATATCTGGAATGTTTAGCAATAAACAATGCAGTAAAATATTGGCAGCACTGGCTCATAGGAAAAAAAATTACGGTTTACTCTGATCACAAACCTCTAGAGAAAATGAATATTAAAGCAAGAACAGATGAAGAGTTAGGAGACCTAACATATTATTTATCACAGTTCAATTTGGAAATTAAATATTCCCCAGGAAATTATAACGTAGAAGCAGATAGCTTGAGCAGAAACCCCGTGTTAGAACCGAATGAAAATGAAAACTTTAAAATTGTAAACTTGATAAAATTAGAAGACATAAAAAACGATCAATATACCAATGAAGACATAAAACAAAATCACAATAACATAAAATTAAAAGATACAATATACTATAAAAAGGTTGGAAACAAGGAGAAGATTCTATTAACTGAGGAATTCAGTAAAAAAATAATAAAAAATATACATTATCACTTCTGTCATATTGGAATTCAACAGATGAGCAAAAAAATTAAACCATTCTTCACAGCAAAAAACTTATCACTTAATATACATACATACATACATACATACATACATACATACATACATACATACATACATACATACATAATATACATATAAACTCTGTGATTTATTCACACTACTAAAATCTATAGACATCGAAATTCCGAATTACAGCCATAATAATATAATTAGTAGGAATTTACTATCCTCGTATTTAGCAAAATATAATAATTATATTGAAATATATACAGATGCTTCCAAACAGCCTAGTGGGGTAGGGTGCGCGTTCTTTATCCCGTCAAAAAATGTGCAAATGCAATTCAAACTACATGATCTTACGTCTATATTCTCCGCTGAAGCAATTGCAATTGGCGAAGCACTCGAATTTATTGAACGAAATCGATATAAAGATTCAGTAATAATATCAGACTCATTATCAGTACTAACGAGTATAAGTCAACCTTTCGATATCAATGCTACTTTTGAAAATTATATTATTCCGAAAATCAAACTGACTATAAATAGACTAGCCCAAGAAGGAATCCGCATAAAATTATTTTGGATAAAAGCACATATAGGACTTCAACATAATGAACATGTGGACAGTTTAGCAAAAACAGCAGCTGAGAAGGGAGAGTATATGAAAAACAATATTACCATTGATGAATGCATGAATCATAACAAAATTGAATTGAAAGAAAGATGGAAACGTTTATGGTACGAATATTGTCTAAACAAGCCTACAAGGTATACACTTCTATTTCCAGAAATTCCAAATCAACATTGGTACAGCAATTATCAACTTCCTCGAAGTAGCATAACCACTATTAGTAGACTTAAATTTGGTCACGCCTGCTATCCTGCCCATCTTAGTAAAATAAATGTACTTGATTCGAACTTGTGTGACAGTTGCAATTGTATATGTGATTTGGATCACATTTTCTTTGAGTGTAAAAAATTTGTACAACATAGAGAAAAAATGTATGGGGAACTAATAAAAATCAATATTCTTCCTCCTTTCAACTTAATGCACCTGTTAGCATTAAACAAGCTGCCTGTATATAACTTATTACTAGGATTTATCAAAGCGTATAATTTAAAACTGTAGTATTAGGAAAATATGATTCCTCTGTTTAGTAATTCCTTACCATCCGTGGTCTACCTTTTCTTGTGAGTTAGTCACCTTGAAAGACCCCTGGGTGTGAAATGTCTACCTTTATCCTTCTCCCAATAATCAAATTTTATAAATTTAATACTAGAGTTACTGGCTAAATGGACAATAGTCCCTCGGCCAAAAAAAAAAAAAAAAAAAAAAAAACTTCTGTGAAAATGGTGACATTGACATTTGTATAAAAAATAAATCCAGAGCGAAATACAAATTCGGTTTGTTATCCCACTTAGGACCCGCAACTTACACCTTCTGGTAGATCATTTCACCAGATACGCTTTTATTTTGACGTCCAAAACTCAAAATTCGAACGACTTTATAAAGCTGGTTTAATTAGTGACACGGGATAATAAAATTGGTATGATTTTATCAGACCAATATCCAGGAATAAATTCTAAGGAGTTCAAAACATTTCTATTGCAAGAAAATATACCTATTATCTTCACTGCTGTGAATGCACCATTTTCAAACGGGTTAAACGAGAGGTTAAACCAAACATTAATTAATAAAATTAGATGCAAAATAAATGAAAATAACAATAATTTGGCATGGACAACTGTAGCTCATCAATGTACTCAAAGATATAATGAAACGGAACACTCGGTAACAGGTTTTTCTCCAAAATATTTGTTAGAGGGAAAAAAATTTGATATCTTACCAGATGAATTAAAACAAGAGAAATCATATAATAGTTTATTACAAGATAGAAACACTGCATTAGAAAATACCATAAAATCTCATAATTATAATAAAAAGACATTTGACAAAAACAGACACAACTATGAATTTAAAGTAGGAGATGCTGTATATGTTGAAAATGGCAATCCGTTAAACAGAAAAAAAATGGATGAATTAAAAATTGGTCCATACATAATTTTTGAAAAAATTTCGAATACTATCTTTAAAGTGAACACAGGACATAGAAAACCAGAATCAAATCTTTTTCACTCAACAAAACTTGTCCCTGTACGAAAATAGGAGTATTTCATTGTATATAATTTGTATAAAAATAATTTGAGTATTAGTATTGTATAAAGATAAGATATTAGGTCTTAGTAAGGGGGGGAGATATAAATGAAGTTCATGCATGACACTTCATTTAATTTGAATCTGCCGCCACTTGTTGGGCGCGCGTTAACTTTGACAGATCTGATAAATCGAATCTGTGGTGAAAACAGAAAATAGAGGTTATGTGTCATTTCATGTTGTGCACATGAAATAAGATTGATAATAATTGATAATTAGTAATAATAGAATAAAGGCAGAAATAGTGTGAAACAATAGCTTTAAATGTTGTTTCTCTTTTTAGGTAAGATTTGTAGTATAGTTTTGTAGCGTAAAACATAAAATGTAATTCCGTTCTGAATTTAATAAAATGTTCTCTTTTTAGAGCAACTCATTTTGGTTTTTGTTCAGACGTCCCAAGTTACTAATAAACCATATTATATTTATAAGAAGCATAAGAAATAACAGTTACATAATTAGAGGTGCTTGGTAAACTCCATCTCTATTACTCTATTACCAATGAAAGAAGCACATCAAAGAACTAACGTTTAATCATTATTAATATATTGTTGATAATCGAAAGTCCATTTTTCAATTATAATCAATACATATACATACCCCTTTGGGCTTTTCATAGTTAAACGTGGCCATATCTAATGTTTTCAAATAGTAAATTTAATAGACGTCATTACATTGATACCGACTGTGTGTTATTGACTGATTACAGGGGGGGTCGTAGGTAATAGTATATTACATAACAAGAGTAGTAAGTTGCTTATTACATGCGAATAGAAAAGTTGCGAACGAGCCGCGTAGCGGCGAGTGTTGTAATTCTATAAGCATGTAATAAGCTCACAACTCTAGTTGTGTACTATACTTTTTCTACGAACAACTTGTTGTTTTTAATCAATAAAGCACATCACTCTCATTAATTAGGTTTT
>CAJUYI010001922.1:11268-22090 GCA_910591695.1 Galerucella pusilla
CCGAGATTTTAGTGTGGTACCTATATGAAATAACATATATTTCAACACAACTCCATTAATAAAAATAAAACGCATGAATAACATGTACATTGACACTAACAGATAGTGACAGCGAGTTTTATTAATTATTAAACGTCAAAACAACCTCTACTAACTCGTTTCCATGGTTACTCGAAACCATTGACTGACAAGGCTTTGGTGATAAATTGTTGTTTTTCTAGAACTGAAGCGTACTTTTTTTTATTACGTGCTAGTCATTACGTGTCAGTATCCGTAATGATCCATTTACTTAGTAACCAAATAGTAGGTAATATGGAATTTACTAGTGTGAGAGTAGAAAAAGAATATTACCGCACGGTTATTTTCTTATTGCTTAGCAACTGCCCACTATTCTGAAATGTTGAGCTTTGCGCATAAAAAACAGGTCAAAATAGTGTCACTTTTTCCACGATCGGAGAAAAAATATATGATTATATCCGGACATTTTCTCAACTTTATCTACTAATATGTCTGATAGTAGTGAAAGTGATGAAATTATGAGCACTCCACCGGAAATTTTAAAAAAAGCTCAAGCTGCCACACATAATTTGTTACCGCTTAAATCCAAAGAAAGGAAATTACCTATCAAAAATGTATGGATTAGCGACACAAGCATAACGTTAAATCCTTTTCGGAGAATGTTTTATTTGCGTATTTTGGAGAAATATCAAAAACTATTAACCCTCCTCTATGGACCATTTATTCGATGCTAAGAACTGCACTGAACATTGATAATAACATTAACATAGAAAATTATCCAAAATTAATCGCCCTACTGAAGCGGAAATCGGATGGTTTTAGAAGTAAAAAATCGAAAATCCTTTCTACAGAACAAATTGATTAATTTGTGAAGGATGCCCCAGACGATAAACATTTGTTGTCAAAAGTAAACAATTAAAATATTGTATAATTATATTCACATACAAATGAGTTTTTGTTTTCAGGCTATTCTCATTATTGCATTAAGTGGGGCTTGCCGTAAACAAGAACTTAGAAATCTGAAAATGGAACACATTCAGGACACGGGAAAATCCTTGATAATTGATATTCCAGATATTCTGTAGTATCAGAAACGTTTTATATCACATGTCAAAAATACATGAATTTGCGTCCTGCTGTAATGGAATTTCCTTTATTTCTTAGTTACAGAAATGGAAATGCACAAAACAGGTTGTGTGGATGAACACAATCGGTAATACACTAAGTAAAATTGCTGAGTATCTTGAGGCAATTATCAATCTTCGTCTTCTGATGTACCGAACAGTACTACAATCATAAATAACCGTTCATCACCAATAAATAATAAGGCACAATCGATTGACAATAATTGTTCAATTGTTATTAACAACTTTTATAATGAAGTTTTTCTACTCCTATACTATAAATTGTTAATTAAATAAAAATTTTCAGTTTCATATTGATACTCATTATAACACTGGTTTTCATTATAAAACTGAAAAATTGACCAATAGAAATCTAGATTTTCAAATAGCCAAGTAGGCAGACCCAATATTTTCCGTAGAATGTTTGACAGTTTCTGAGAAATTCGTGTATTTTATGACAGCTTGAATCTTTTGCGTCAGTTTTTAAAAGAAATGTCGAGCATACCAGACCAAAAATACTTAATGACCAAGGAAAATACATTATTTAGGTTGTTTTCGATTTGTACGTGCCGGGTTCGAGTGAGGAGTAGTTTTTTTTGTGTGTTCGGGAACCGTTCTGATGCCGGGAGCACTTCAGCCTGTTGACTTATTGTACTCTACTCCCACATTTATACCACCCATCCAGTTATCCCCGTACCTTCGAGTAGACGATATAGGTCCATTGGATGTGTGCCATATACTTCGGGTGGCACATTGGCTTCTCCGAAGATTGTTTGTCTCCTCGAGTCCAGTGCCTCACAGTCAGATAAGATATGGGTTACGGTCTCGGTCTCCATGACACAAAGTCTGCAGCTGAGGTCCCCGTTTTACAACCCTATTTTATGCAGCTGATCTTTTACCGGGGTATGACCCGTTAGTTAACCTGTAATAATTCCTAGCTTATTCCTACTGATATTCAGTAGTTCTTCGGCCCGTTTTACACATGTGTCACCTATAAAGGTTTTACTGTGTACCTGCTTTGGAGTGTTCCTCCACTGAAGTTTATGTTGGCTTTCTACCCATTTTTATATTTGCCCTCGGACTACCTTCTTTGTGGTCCCAAGAGCTGGTTCTGGTCCAACATATGCTGTTGCTGAACCTCTTCTCGCGAGTTTATCAGCTTGTTCATTTCCAGAAATACCGTTATGTCCCGGCACCCACACTAATCTTACTTTAATGTGGTCTGCTAGTTCATTAAGTTCTTCCTGGCATTCTTCTACCAGTCTGTTTAAAGGCTATTTAAAGCTACAAGGGCTGCCTGGCTGTCAGTTAGTATGTTTATCCTATGAGTGTAGCATAAAACTTTGCCTGAAATACAGAGGTATGTTCTCCTAGTGTGAAGCATCTTGTGTTTCTCATTTCACTATACACACCTGCTCCTGTCCCTTCCCAAGTCTGTGACCCGTCTGTGTACCAGGTCTTTCCTCGGGGAAGCTTCAGTCTGCTTGGGTCTTGCCAGTCCTTTCTGTGAGGTATTTCTACCTTATATTTGGGACTGGGAGAAGTTTAGTGGCCATATAGTCTGTTTTCATATCTAAAATGGCTCCACTTGTCCTTAATGGATATGTGTCCTGATCTAACCATTTTGTTGCTCAGGTTATTTTGCTGCCTAAATAGCCCCATCCTTGCTTCCCCCATTATCACGAGGTGTAATGGAGGAAGGACAAATAAGGCTTCTAGTGCTGCCGTTGGCGTGCTTCTCATGCACCCTGCAATACTGAGACAAGCAGGTCTCTGTACCATGCCTAGTCTAATCATTGCGTTTTGCGTTTTGTGTCGTCTTTGTCCACCAGACCAAAGACGCATATGTTATTATGGGTTTAACCACTACACTGTATATCCAGTGTATCATTCGCGGACTCAACCTCCATGTTTTCCCACAAGTTCGTCTTGCCATCATTAATGTGGTTTCCGATCTTGTTGCTACTTTTTCCATTTGTTTGAACCATCTCGTTAATCTCAAGTCAATAATCACCCCAAGATATTTAACATCCATAACCATTGGAATCTCCGTACCTTGAAGGAATAATGGTCCCAATCCCACCAGGTCCCTTCTTTTGGTATAGGGTACTATGTTTGATTTGGTGGGACTTATAGTTAAACCCACCTGTTCCGTCCATTTTGTTACTATGTTCAGAGCCTGTTGCATGCGCTCTCTGACCGTAGTATTAAATCTGCCTTGTGATATGATGACCAGATCGTCCGCATATCCTAAGATATTATGGTGTTCCTTTTTGAGTCTCCTTATCAGACCGTCCATTACAAGGTTCCATATTAGAGGAGACAGGACTCCTCCTTGAGGACACCCCCTTGAAACCCGGGCTGATAATGGTTCACCCATCAAGGTTGAAAAGATCGTTCGGTCTCTCAGCATGCAGTTTATCCATCTGCAGCTTGTTTCGTCAATTTGCTTTTGACGAATGGCCCTAGTGATTACTTTGTGAGAGGTGTTATCAAAGGCACCCTCTATGTCAAGGAAGGCTGCTAATAATACTTACTTATTTTCGAGAGCGTACTCTATTCCGTGAGTTAATTTTAAAAGTCACAACATTTGCGCAATGTTATCAAATGTTCTATTTTTCAAGACGAATAAGTTGGTATCAAAATATCCGCATTTGAGTGGTCTTTTATTTTCCATAAGCTGGAAGCATAGTCCTTTGGAAATTTTTGGCTCGAAAGTGGTTTTTTTATTTTAGGATGACAAAAAATCTAGGTATTTTCCTGATGATGAACATTATTTAACTATATATTTACTGCTTCAATGCCAGTTGTGTTGATGTTAACATCAACAACGAGAAATTAAAAACGGAGAAGAGCCATTTCAAACGGGAGAGGTCGTCGACCGAACCTGCCTTGCATGTGGCCTTAATTTCGATCGAACCATCTCTGAATGTTGTATGTATATAGTCTATGTGTATGGCTGTGAAGTTTCAGTTATGGGAAAGCTGCGATTTCATGGAACATACAGAAAAAATCACGATAAAAATTTCCATTGCAGCAAAATTAATAAATATACAGGGTAAACAAATAGTAATGACAAAGGAAGCAGTTAGTAGCAACAATAGATCATACTCTCAAGGGCGTACTCATGACCAAAACTAGGGGAGGGTAAACCATGGGTGTTCAGGCTGTGACATTTTATCACGGAACAGGTAGCAGTGCTTTATCAACAGAGTTATTACAATTATTTGCTTGATAAAAAAGTTATTCTAGTCACATGTCTTATACTTTTATCATTTTTCTGGTTAAATACTCTCACTTCAATCCAGTCCTAATTTTCCTTGAATAATTTACGATGGACGCTCATCAAACTTAACCCAGTCAATCTGTCCTCTTCCATTGTACTTCTCAGCCAGGTCTTTACCCTTCGAAGGGCACAGAAATATAGTTCAACGGATTTTTTTATCTCAAAACTGAACGTGTTGCAGTCAATAATTAAAAATTAACCCTTTTGTATAACTCTGAAAATAACACACATTTCAGACATGTTTTGGTACCATTACATTGGCCCATCAAAAATAATGCTCGAATGATACTCTTTGTCAACATGTAAGTATGGTTTCATTGATTATTAATTGCTGTATTCTGTTATTTTTATTATAGCTTGGTCTTCAATTCCGCATTAACTTAATCGATTTTATTGATTTGTAATTTTGACACGTTTGACATCTATACCAATGCGTTGTGCTGAGCATTTAGTCCGTTTGGAAATTTTATTAATCACAATAGGCATGTTTTTATACCAACATTTAGAATTTTTCTTCTTCCAAAATGGATTTGGAGTAAGAAATACTCTGTCCAGTGTTAAGTGCCTGGTTTTCCATCAAACTTTTAAATAGGCGTACTAGGGAAATATCGTTCTTATTAGGCGTAATTCATTTGCTGTCACATAATTTATTGTCACCGCCTTGTATTGTTTTCGAAAATAGAGGATAATAAGTACTCGATACGTCCAGATTTCAGTTTAAGTTTTTTTCAATACGGTCCTGTATTATTAAAATGAACGTGTTGCAACCAATAATAAAAAATTGAATCATTTTGTTTCCCTTGGATATCTCTGAAAATAACACACATTAAAGACATCTTTAGGTACCGTTACATTGGTCCTTCAAAAAACCTCGTAATTTTTGCGATTTTGTAATGAGCAATCATATACTCTAGGTACTTTTTTACCATGTACCGTAAATTGGTCTCTGTCCTTTAGTTAATATATTAACAAAATGGACCAAAAGTTATTATTTAAACTTGTTATTGTTTATTTTAAATTGGCACACAAAAATAAAAAACGGATGAAATAGTGAAGTGTAACAACTAGAGAGAGTATTAACAGCACCAAGGCAGGTCGTCAACCTTCTATCTAGTGTCCATTACAAAAAAATATTGCCAGCGGAATCGGTAAAGATACGCTTTCTACAAGAATCGTATAGGCGAAAAAATATCATCAAGATATCGGAATTCAAAAAATAACTCGCAGGGTAATTTTAAAGTGTGCAGTTGATTTATAACGACAGTTTTATTTATTTATAAAAAATACCATATGCCACAGTGCATTTGTCCCTTTGACAGCGGCTAAAGTTACCTGCAACTTTTACAGCGACAAATGAACTAGTGGTTTTTCCACTTATGCATTTTTTTTATCAATCATCGCGGTGTCAGTAGCTCAAATCTCTTCAAATTAAATTAAAATACATTTTCTCAAGATGTTGAAAAACAACAAAATTTGCAAAAACTTTTGGAATGATTATTTGACATTTTATTTAATGTTACAGAAATTTTCAGTAGGCAAGACCTGTTAAGTTAAGTTTTAGTGCGTTCTATCAATTGTGCAAATCAGACTATCATTCTCGTGTCAGAGTCAGTGTCAAAAATAATTTTTAGTAGGTATTGTACCTATTATCATGCCAGAGTCTTAGGTTTTCAAGTGATTCTGGTAAATATATGTTTTGAAGATTCTCCAATCTTAATTTTATACACACATTCTCTCAATCGAGAGTTTTGTGTAACTCGCGACAAGTTCGTGAAACTTTGGAACGTTTGGATCTTGAAAACCTGAGGATCTGAACATCAATTGGTCCTTCGAGCCGTGTTAGCTCTCTCGGAGAAAGAAATCTTTCATGAAAATAATTTAATAGAATGTGCTCGTGTTTGCATTTATAGTCCACTTCGCTCGGGCAAATACCTGCCTTTACACTCAAACTTAGAGAAGCTATCCACGTTACCTCTTTCACATCAAGCAGACAGCTAGCCGTATCTTCACAGCCTATAAGGTAAAAGCAAGCAGTCACCAAGTTCTAACTAACTCCATAGGAAGTTTAAGGTAAAAAATTGCCTTAAAAATATAGACATAAAGTTTTCGTGTTTTATCATTTGTTCTATGTATATTCGCCATTCTCCACAAAAGGTGCTTGGATCCTTATTGTCGATTTTTTACATCTGTAATAGACACCCATATTTCTCTGTATTTTTGTATAAAATTAGCTAGGTACTTGTATTCATATTCACCGACATATTTTATTGCTATTTATTTGACAAAACGTTGAATCTCTTTCGCTAATATTCTAAGGTATCCATTTTCTCCCCACAAAAATATACTATTCTTTCTTTCTAGCAATTGCTCAGATTTTTGAAAATTGTATACCTCGTTGTAAACACTCAGAAAATGGATGCTTCGAAGTAATATTTGAAAAATAACAAAGGTGCATTTACTCGACACTACAAGTGGATAGAAAAAAATGTAGATACAGAAACTAATGTATTTAAACTTAAAACACGGCTGGATGCCCTCACTGTCACATTTGATAAATTTGAAAGCATTGAGGAAAAATATGAAAATCTCTTAACAGAAGAGAACGTAGAAATTAATCCTGATATACGCTTTGATGTCGAACAAACGAATCTTGATTATTTAGCAAGTCTACAAGAGAAAATTGCAGATCTCTTAAATGATCAAACTAAACAAGTTGCATCTTCTTCTCAGATAGTCGTTCTCAAACACATCACATATACCTCGCGTAAAACTGCCGGAGTTAAAAATTCCGACGTTCTCAGGCGATCAGAAAAAATATCGAAGTTTTATAGATTCATTCACTTCGCTAGTCATTAATAACATAAACATTCCAAATGTAGAAAAATTAATGTACCTACTTAAAATTATCTCTTGAAGAGGAAGCTTTGTTACTGATCGACACTTTAGAATTAACTAATGACAATTTCCCTGATGCACTTAACATATTAAAAAAAAAAGATATAACGATAATTTGGCTATTATCAACTCCCATTAGATTATGCTCCAATCACAAAGAGCAACGCACAATGCTTAAGATATTTCATCACAGAAATGAGACAACAATTATTAGAATGTTTCAAAAATCTACATGTTGTAACTGATCATTTGATAATTATTAACCTTTTCTGTCGAAAATTAGATTTTGCTTCAAAACGCGAGTATGAGTTTAAAAGAGACCAAAGCAAGTTACCCACTCTCGATGAATTTTTAGAAATTATTGAAGAAAGATGCAAAGTTCTCAATTCATTTCCCCCGTCTCTTCCTAAAAAGGAAAAAACTCAACCACTCAGCATCTTATCACGCGAATGCAAATAGTCTTACAAGTTATTCTCAAACTACTCAAAAAAAATGTCCTTTCTGTAGTGAAACCTCCCACAAAATTTATAGGTGCCCCAGATTCGCTGAAAGATCCCATCAGGAAAAGATGAACTTTGTCAAGTCACACCACATGTGCTTAAACCATAGTATATAATATACTATGCTTAAACTGTCTAGACTCACAGCATATGGTAGGTAATTGCATGCCTCAAGGATGCTCAATTTGTTCAAAAAGGCATAATACACTTTTGCATTTGCAACCCAACTCTCAAGGACATTGTCTAAAGAGCCAAACAGCCTTCCTCTCCTCAATCTCCTCGTAGGAGTCAAAATTCTACATCTCAAATAATTCTCGAGCTTCTCACTCTTACTCTCACATTGATAACAATTCACAGCAGCCCTCTCTGAATATTGGCTATTTACAATCGCCACAAAATTCTGCAAATCCCTCCGCATCCGGTAATTTATCCTCAATAACACAGAAGCACAGTGATATTTTGTTAGCTACGGCCGTTGTCACACTCTACTCCAGATATGGTACCCCTATACATGCAAAGGCATTACTAGAAAATGCGTCACTCTTTCGTTTTTGAAAATGTATTGCAACAAATAAACTCTGAAGTATACAAGAGAAATTTGCACATTTGTGGAATTACTCATGACACTGTGGTATCTAACCTCATGGTAGAATTGAGAATTTTTTCCAATACCTATAATAATGTATTTTTTGATATCTCTTGCGCAGTGCAAGCATCACTTGCAGATTGCTCCAAACAACTGTCGACACAACCTCTTTTGTTATTTCAGATCACATTACACTCGCTGATAGAGAATTTTTCTAACGATCCAATATCAATTTATTGATTGGTGCTGATTTATATTATAATTTGATAGATAATGGACTCATAACTCTTGGTAGAAATTGTCCTGTACTACAAAACACAATGTTAGGTTGGATAATTGCGGAAAACATTCCACAATGCCCTCATTCGGGGCACACTATCTCATTTTTCAGTAACACAGTTGAGTCACCCTCACTAGACTCAATTAGACTCTCTCCTCACAAAGTTTTGGGAAATTGAGGATATCCCTCGGAATATCCCCAAACAGAAAATATTTACTTGTGACCTTGTGATGAAGAACAGGCTGAACAAGATTTCTAATTTCTAATTTTGTTTGGTGGGGAGAACCCATGGAATAAAACAGGTGACCTTGTTTTAGGTGCTGTATCTTCAGACAAGGTATGTGATTCAGCTTTATTAAGTAAGAGTCATCATCATTCAATGTATTCTACTCCAATTGACAATTCAGATGTTGACCTTACAAAAGTCTTGACGAGACAATCAATACCGCGAGATCTTCCTATATTTTTTGGAGACCCGTGTAAATGGCCAAATTTCATTTATCAATTTAGAAATTCTACGACACTAGGAGGTTATTCAAACGAAGAAAATCAGTCGCGTTTGCAAAAATGCCTTAGAGGCAATGCTAGAAGGGTTGTTCATGCTTTATTAATTTTACCGACCAGCGTAGAACAAGTAATATCTATCCTACAAAAGCGTTTTGGTCGCCCTAAACAAATTATTTCCATTTTACTTGAAGATATTAAAAAACTAGCACCGGTTAAGGAAGATAAATTGAATTTGCTCATAAACTTGGCAGACGAGGTCAAGATTTTTGTAACCACCATCGAAGCTCTTCACCAAGATGAATATGTACGTAATCCTCTTTTGCTACAAGAACTAGTGAAGAAACTTCCACTATCGTTTCAACTGAACTGGGTAGAATACACATCTGATTTAGAAACACGCAAAAAAGGCTTTATTAAACTCGTTGAATTTTCACAGTGGCTTGACAAAAAATCTGATATAGCTTGTCAACTTGAAGTTTGTAAACAACCTAACAAATTTGACAGTTTTTGCGATGATAAGTATAGGTCGACAGCGACAGGTTATCCTAATCGTAACCAAAGAAAGACAGTTTTAGCAACAGGGCAGTTCAACAAAAGGGTTTGCATGTGTTGCGAAACTGAAAATCCTAAATTAGAAAACTGTTCGAAATTTAAAGCACTTTCAGAAAGAATAGTTTTCGACGCATCTGCAAAATAATCCAATGTTTGTTTCAATAATGTGTTGCTAACTGGACCCGACTTGTATAACTCCCTTCAAAATATTCTTCAAAATTTTCGTACCAAGAAATATGCCTTTGTTTTCGACATTAAAGAGATGTTCTTGAGGGAAAAGAAGACCGAGCAGCCCAAAGAATATTGTCACGAACTCATTAATTCAGAAGCCGGTCCTGTCACAAACTATGAATGCGACCTTTCAAAAAAGGTTCTTTCGCAGGTGATATCCAGACTGTTCTGGAAATGTACCACGCCATACAATGGTTTATCGCGAATGTTCTCGATTTATAAAGTATACGCAGAGGTGGTGAATTCAAGAAAGTTCTAGAGATTCGAGGTACCATATTGTACGCGGGTTTTCGAGTGAATCGAAGAGTAGTTCAGTATACAGTAAATCGGTAAATAGTTTCAGTATACAGTGAGTGAACAGAAGTGAATATAAAGAGGGTTGAAGATAAATTAGGACAATTATTATACCGAGTGTAGATGAATTAATAGACATTAAGTAGTGTGTATATAAATTAAGTTTATTATAGTGTAAGTGTTTCTTTGATAAATCAGTAGTAATTAGCCATAGTGAGTGTATAATTTTATCCCACGGTAAAAACTGTTTAAATAAATAAGAAAAATATTACATTGGTGTCAGAAGTGGGATAATATAAATAAATAATTACGTGAAAATGGCTAAAAGACTATGTAACCTGAAAGTGACGGAACTAAAAGCAGAATTAGAAAATCGCGAGTTGGAAACGTCCGGAAAGAAGAGTGGATTAGTTGAGAGACTGAAAATAGCACTGGAAAGTGAAGACTTGGATCCTGAAACATTCCTATTCAATGACGAGTCCTTTCTGCTAACATTTCCTCTATGGACGAGAAGATTTCTGCTAACATTTCCTCCATGGACGAGAAGAT
>CAJUYI010001922.1:22100-40498 GCA_910591695.1 Galerucella pusilla
AGAATGATATTTCTGCTAACATTTCCTCCATGGACGAGAAGATTTCTACAATAAAGGACGATATTTCCGCCAATATTTTGTCAATAAAAAATAGTATTGCCGCTGTCGAAAATAAAGTTGAAAATAAAATTTCGTCCCTAAAATCAGATATTGAGAATCAAATGACAACAATGGAAGAGAAAATCCAGGAGTTAAAGAGAAAATGGCAGAATCAAGAACACAAGACATGCCAGCAGAAGAAAAGAAGATCGAGCAAATAAAACCCTGCAAGCCAGAAACACTCCCCAAGATAGAAGATATTGGCAGTTTTGCTCGAGTCAAGGCCCCAACGTTCGACGGAAAGATGTCGTGCACCAACTATGTTGAGCATTTTGAAGCAGCCGCTAGAGCGAATAATTGGTCCGACAGGGAAAAGGCAGTGAACTTGACCATCGCGCTTCGGGGGATGCATTGGAAGAGGTTGGACATGCGATATGGTCACGAACATCTAGAACATTTGTACCAATCTCAGATGAAGAATCGAAGGCAGAGACGTGATAAAACCCTCAAGAGACATTTAACCACGGCACCGATACTAGGATATCCGTTACCAGAAGGAGACTTCATTCTTGACACTGATGCAAGCAACGTAGGAATTGGAGGAGTACTCTCACAGATCCAAGGAGGCCAAGAAAGAGTGCTGGGATATTTCAAAAAAGTTCTCTCCAAACCAGAACGGAACTACTGCGTCACGAGAAGAGAACATTTAGCGGTAGTGAAGTCTGTGGAACACATCAGTATCTCTATGGGAAGAAATTTTTAATTCGGACTGATCATGCAGCACTCAAGTGGTTGATGCAGTTCAAGAATCCCGAGGGCCAGATCGCGAGATGGATTGAACGACTCCAAGAATACGATTCCAACATCAAGCATCGGGCTGGTGTGAGTCACCGAAATGCCGACTCCCTGTCTAGACGACCGTGCCAACCAGACTGTTCCCACTGCAACAAGGTGGAATCTAAAGAAGCTGCAGTTTTAAGAACTACAGTCAGCAATAAAAATAGTCGCTCACCAGGATTAGAGAAGATCAAGAGAATGATCCACACCTAAAGATGATCCGGCAATGGAAGCAAGAAAATCGGCGACCTACCTGGCAAGAAGTGTCAAGATTTTCACCAACACTGAAGGCATATTGGGCTCAGTGGGACTCCCTTGTCCTGGAAGAAGGCCTGTTAAAACGAGTCCTTGAAAACGATTATAGTTCCGAAAATAGACGACAAATAGTTACCCGAGATCGAGAGTAGCTGAGGTACCTACTGAGGAAGTTACACGACAGTCCACCAGGAGGTCATCTGGAAGTGAAGAAAACCCTTCAGCGAGTCAGTGAAAGGTTTTATTGGATGAACAGCTCCGACGATGTGAAGAACTGAAGAAGTGTACGAATTGTGCTACGAGTAATGGACCACATCGCAAGAGAAAGGCTCCCATGAAACAATACAATGTTGGAAGCCCATTCGAAAGGATTGCATTAGATATCGCAGGACCATTTCCGACGACTGAAAATGTTGGTATATACATTCTGGTTGTGATGGATTATTTTACCAAATGGGTAGAAGTTTACGCGATTCCGAACCAAGAGGCCACAACGGTCGCGGATGTATTGGTAAAAAAATTCATTAGCCGATATGGAGTACCCTTGGAAGTTCACAGCGATCAGGGAAGGAATTTCGAAAGCCACGTATTCCAGGAAATTTGTGAGAAGCTGGGAATGAAGAAGACCAGGACAACGGCGTTGCATCCACAGTCAGACGGAATGGTCGAAAGAATGAACAGGACCATAGGAAAATACCTGTCCAAAGTAGTTTCCAGCTACCAGAAAGATTGGGACCAGTACCTCTCCCTATTTGCAGTGGCGTATCGATCTGCCATCAATGAGTCCACGGGTGAAACACCTGCGAAAATCCGATTTGGACGCGAAATGAGAGTTCTTTGTGACCTGGAATTTGGTTGTCGTCCTGGAGAAGATCTAGCGGGAGAAGACTACGTGATCCAGTTGAGAAAAAGGATGGACGATGTACACGAATTGGTTCGAACGAATCTCCAAGTTGCCAGCGACAGAATGAAAAAACGGTACGACACGCAGGCTACAGAAAGCAGTTTCAAAGAAGGGGACAAAGTATGGTTACACAACCCGACGAGGAGAAAAGGCTTTTCTCCAAAACTACAAAAATCTTGGGAGGGTCCATACTTAATCAAGAAGAAGATCAACGACGTCATCTATCGCATAAGTGAGATCCCCAATGTAAAACCGAAAGTAGTCCACCAAAATCGACTAGCGCCATTCGAAGGAGACCACGACAAAGAAGGAGGAGTGAACCATATCCGGGAAGATCCTGACCCTGCCTTCGAATAATTTATGGGCGCATATGGAGGTACCGGTGAAGCTAGATTTGGAGTTACTACAGAGCAGCGACAAGATTTGTTCATGCTCCCGAAAGACTATTCACTGGCACACAACATCCCAGCCAATATCAAAAATGCACGAGGTTTGGCATTCTCTTCCGAAAGTAGTTTGGACAATCAGAAAAACTTTCAGAACAGATTCCGACCCCTGGCAAAACACTGAAACTCAAACACAACTCACGACACATCTTCTATCTCGTAACAAAGGATGAATTTCAAGATCGATCCACCTACCGGAATGTGTGGGAAGCGCTACGAAGTCTTCGAGACCATGTGCTGGTATCCAACGTGAAGAAACTAGCGATGCCTAAGATAGAGAGCAACCAGTTGGATTGGCGAGTCATTAGGAATATGGTAGAAGTGATCTTCGAAGATACCGATGTCCACATTTTAATCTGCAGCTATTCCCCACGTAATCAGTATCAGATGAAGACAGTACCCTGTTATTTCCATACGACCGGAAAGTGTAGGAATGGATCCAGTTGCCGATTTAAACATCCGGTCCCGGCTACACAAGAGTTCCAGGAGGAACTTACTATTAAGGAGGGGGCAATGTTACGAACTCACTGATTCAGAAGACGGTCCTGTCACAAACTATGAATGCGACCTTTCTAGAAAGGTTCTTTCCCAGGTAATATCCAGACTGTTCTGGAAATGTACCAGGCCATACAATGGTTTATCGCGAATGTTCTCGATTAAAGTATACGCAGAGGTGGTGAATTCAAGGAAATTCTAGAGATTCGTGGTACTATATATACGCGGGTTTTCGAGTGAATCGAAGAGTAGTTCAGTATACAGTGAATCGGTAAACAGTATCGGTATCTCGATCAGTATACAGTTAGTGAACAGAAGTGAATATAAATAGTGTTGAAGATAAATTGGGACAATTATTATACCGAGTGTAGATAAATTAATAGACATTAAGAAGTGTGTAATTTAATTAAGTTTATCATAGTGTGTAAGTGTTTCTTTAATAAATCAGTAGTAATTAGCCATAGTGAGTGTATAATTTTATCCCACGGTAAAAACTAAATAAGAAAAACATTACAATATCATATCGCGGCATGGAAAGACAGAATGAGCCTAAAGTTCTTGAAATGAACGTGGTATTTTTTGGGTCTACAAGCGGACCGTGCCTAGCACAAGAAGCAAAAAAACAGAAATTGTAAAGAATTTGAACAAAGTCACCGGAAAGCTGTTTATAACATTCTAAACAACCATTATATGGACAACTACTTAAGAACAGCAGATACTCTGGAAGAGGCCAAACAGTTATTTCAAGACGTAATTTTCGTACACAAGCAAGCTGGATTCTTTATCTGCAATTGGATAGCCAATTCCCCAAATATTTTAGAAGAAATTGGTGGAACCCCGAAGAAGATAGTTTTTGTTCCTAGACTCAATTTCACAAAGTAAACAAAGATCTTTTGGACAAGAAAAAGAGACCTACAAAGAGAGAAATGCTCAAGATTATCATGTAGATATTTGACCCGCTAGGATTTTCATCCAATTTCTTAATTCAAGGAAAGATATAGTCTGGAGAAGCAAGATTAACTGGGACGACGGAATTGGAGATAACCTAAAGGACTATGCTTCCAGCTTATGGAAAATAAAAGACCCCTTAAATGCGAATATTTTGATTTCAACTTATTCGTCTTGAAAAATAGAACATTTGATAACATTGCGCCAATGTTGTGACTTTTATTAAGTATATCGTTTATAATTAACTCACAATTGATGATATTATTTTTAAAATCGCTTACGGAGATTGTATGAGTGAGACAGAGATTGAATACGTAAACAAACCTGAATTACAGACTACACCTGATTCCACCAAGTAAGGAGATAAGAAATGAATACATAAAACCAGACAGGGTTGAGCCATACGTCCATGGTTGAGCCGACCTAATTTTGTGAGTTAATTTTTATGTTGTTTTTTCTTTAGTATTTTGAAGTGTAGTTGTTGGCATCGGTAACTCTTAGAAAAATAGGATAGGGATGCGGAAAAGATTTTTTTATATGCTAGATGTTAAACGTCTATTAACTGTGTGTTTTTGTTTTACTAATAAAACAAATTTATTCAAGATCACCAAGCAATTACCCTTGTCAGCTTAAGTAAACACTAAATCATGATTTTTGATTTTAATTTTGATTTTCTTCGAAACTGAATTTAAATGTTTATCTTATTGATTAGACTTTCTTGAATCGTATGTGAGAATTCAGCTTTTGGTCATCATCTAAAATTTAATAAGCATAATTTTAGTCCTAATCGCAATTCACTAATTTTAAAAGAAGTTAATTCTAAAAATTTTAATAGGTTAGATTTTCTTGAATTCCAAAACAATAATTTTTGTTAGAATAAGCAACTACGATTAAATATATCTTATGTTCCTTTGCATAGACGTTTAAAAGATTAATTAGTACCTATATCCATAAATTTTCTCTCTTTGATGATATTCAAATTCAACCACAACATTATCGGACTATTCCATATAGTTCAGTTAATGTCCTTTAATTACAAATTCATGATTAGTTATTTGTTTATTTTAAATATTTCTGGACTCTCTTGTTGGAGTTGTTTTTTGAATTAGATTTAGTAATGGGTTCTCATTAAACCCTTAATCTTTTTCTGGCTAGTAGGTGATTTGAGTAATGGGTTCTCATTAGACTCTAAATCAGATCTTTCTCAATGAAAATGACTCACATTGGTTTTTGGGATATTATTTGATACATAATTTGACTACGAGTTTGACTATTAGTTACTTAATAAATTTTTCTTAGATTTTAATATAGTTTTGTTGTTAATAATTTCGGGAATTTGTTTCTACACACTTCATTATTTGAATGGTTATTGTGTTTGGAGTTTCTCCTGACTATTGATTGGTTATCTATTTTAAATTAGATTTGGTAACGGGTTCTCATTAGACCCATAATCTTATTTGTTTTTGGAATTAGATTTGAATATTGAGTTCTCATTAGACTTTAATCAAATCCGATTCCTCTGATGGGATGATTTGTTTTTTGTTATTGGAGACTACCAGACTACAATGTTTATTCATTAAAGTTTGTTATTTGGAATTATGCTCAGATAATTACTTTCATTGATTTACACAAACATGTTATAATTTTTAAATTAATTCATTTGCTTTTGGAATCTCTCTTGACCTATGTGTGAATTTTCTATTTTGAATTAGATTTAATGATGGGTTCTCATTAGACCCTTAATCTTTCTCAGCATCTTATAATTTGATGGGTTCTCATTAGATCTTAATATCAAATTTATTTATTTACAATTTTATTTAGGAAATTTACATATTTTTTTGGGACATTGCCGAATTACTTTATTTACAATTTTTGCAAATTTAAATGGGTTCTTTAATATTTACATTTACACAAAAAAACTTTACAATGTCATTTTTATACTCATGTTGGATAGCTTGAGTTTTGTGTTCACTCAGATTGTCATTTGTCATTTGTTAATTTCAAATTGAAGTAGTGTCACTTCAATTTCCGTTCTACTAACACGTGTTCGTGTAGTAGTTGAAGACATTAAAATTTTAACTAAAAATGTTAAAAATTTAAAGACAGTTTACCCCTCGGTTCACCCCAATCAGGAAATTATTTTAAATTAATGTAATTTTAAGATATTTTTTTTGTGACGTTAATGTGTTGTCGACCTTTAATTAGGTTTCTTGTACCACATACCTGACGAGTAAGTAATTCTTTACTTATTTCTTATTTTACATTTATCCAACTTTTATTACTTACTTGCAGGTGTAGCAATGGAGATGGCTTAATAGCCGAAAACGCTTTGCAATTTTAAAAAATTAAATTTTTACACAGAATACAACTATGTTTTCTTCACTGAATAAGTATTTGTTTGATTAAAACTAATAAATTTTGTATTGCAAATTCTTCAACGTTAGATTGACAATAAATTTTTTGATACCTCTAGGTAAAAAATTACCTTATCGAATACTCCTCGGGCCTTGATAAATACTCAAAATTTTGTCATAGAGAATCCTTCGAGCGTGTTGCTCAAGGATAATAGCCCTTGGCCTGCGGCCTTGGGCTGTTATCAAGCAGCACGCTTTCAGCATTCTCTATGACAAAATTATCTCAGTATTATCAAGACCCCAGGGGTATTACTACTGAATATTACCCTCCTGTATTAAAAATCTCATATGAAGCGGTATCTTATCGCGATACTATCGATAAGTAAGCTTTATTCAAGAAAAAGTGACCGAAAGTTCACTCCAAAACACAATACCTACTTTTGTTTCCCCTACTCGAAAAATATTCTACCGAATCAAAATAGACCTGATATTTTTTTCCTACTAGCGTGCGGAAAAGTAAATTTGTCAAGTTTTGGGGAGTATACCGAGGAGTATACCGACATTTGAATATTTAAAATACTTATATATTTGTATGATTGTCGTTTACTAAATGACTAGAAAATTAATAAATTTATTATAATTCTGCTATAGTTTTCAATAAAAAAAAACTTATTTTTCAATCATTTTTTAATGGCCCTGGTATAAGCCTCATCAAATGAATGTCAAATTAATAATAATTAATTTGTAGATGTATATTTAACAGGAAATGTTTCTTTATGTTAACTTTTCGGCTTATTTCCGCATGCTAGTAGAAAAAATAGTGTACAGGGTTATTCATTATAAATGTCCCAGCCCTTACCATATTTATTATTGCATAAACAAAATAATTGTTGGAAGAAAAGTTGTGTAGTTATAAACTAATTTTATTATAGCATCAAGAAAAGTACAGTGCCGTGCCTAGTTTAGGGGACATACAAAATTATTCATTTTTTTAAATAAGACACCCTGTATATTATTGAATTTTTTAAATGATGTTTTTTCTGATATCAAAAATATACCATATCATACCCCTGTCATACACTGTTCTTGAGATTTTGAATGAAAGTTTTGGTCAACATTTGATTGAAATTACAAATAATAAATAACGAATATAACTATAAATAAATAATAACTCATAAAAGCTGTTCGAAGTGTCCACCATTATTTTCAATACATAATTGAAAACGTCTAATTATATTTCTGAATTATATCAGAAATGGCTCGATTGTTTACATTTAGATTATTTATTTCTAATGGAATTCGGTCTTTAATGACTTGATACAGTCATTATTATTATTTATTATGTCTTTTAAAAACCCCCAAAAAATAAGTCCAAAGGGGATAGATCCAGACTGTTAGGAGCCCATAATATGGTTCCATTATTCCCTATCCACACTTGAAATACATTGTTCAAATGTTCTTCAACAGCTGAGCTGCCCCATCCTGCATCCAAATTATATTCTGAAGTTGAGCATCCAAAAAATTATCTACAAGAATATTTTCAACTCCAGGAAGAATCCTTTCCAGATAGATAACTCCAGTTAAATTGAAATCATAAAATAGGTATGGGTATAAAAATTTGGTTTCTGTCTTTGATAATATTGACTTTTCCATATCTATAGTAACTAGTTTAATTTACTATATTTATCCTTTACTATCTTAAGAACGGTCTAAGACGGGGGTATGATACGTTATATTTTTTAAATCAGAAGTAAAACATATTTTCAAAAATTCAATAATATACAGGATGTCCTATTTAGGAAAACGAATAATTTTTTTGTGTCCCTTAAACTACGCACGCCACTGTACCTTTGTCCGTTATGATAAACTTAGTTCATAACTACACAACTTTTATTTCAAAATTTTTTCTGTTCATGCAATAACACCTATGGTAAGGGCTTATAACCCTGTACCTAACACGTGCGTAAAGTGACTTTTACGCACGCGATTGATAGCCGAACTCGCTCAAGCGTCGTTCGGCCATCTGCAATAGCGTGCGGAGAAGTATCACTTTCCACACTAGTTAGGTGAACTACTATTTCTACTAGCGTGCGGAAAAGTAGATTTGTCAAGTTTTTGGGGAGTATACTGAAATTTGAATATTTGAAATATATATTTGTATGATTGTAGTTGACCAAATGACTAAAAAATTAATAAATTTATTATAATTCTGCTATATCTAATTTTTAATAATGGCCCTGGTCGAGGATTTAATAGATTTTGGGTGTTTTTCCTAACACGTGCGTAAAGTGACTTTTCCGCACGCGATTGCTGGCCGAACTCGCTAAAGCGTCGTTGGGCCATCTGCAATAGCGCGCGGAAAAGTTTCAGCCCTTCTCCTTCGGAGTCGGACTCTTTCGCCAAAATATAGAAATAAATTCATGCAGTTATGAGACAACATGCTTTCATAAAAAATTATCGGTAATTTTGATGCACTTGTGTAATTACTTCCGATAAGGACCCCATGAGTATTTATCGTTTATGTCTAGCGTTTCCAAGGTAATTTAAAAATATTATCTGTGAATAAGTGAACTTGTCAATCTGACAGTTATAAAAAATGTCAGTTTCAAGATTTGGAAACAAAAATAATAATTCAATCGAACAATTAATAGAGGATATTACTATTTGCATAAAAAATTATCTTACCGAATATACCTCGAACATTGATAGATTGTAATAATTTCGCAATACTTCCTCAAGCATGTTGCTTCAAGGCAACACACTTTCGGTATGTTATAATGGTTAATGTTCTTGGTATATTATAGCTAATAATTATATTTTATTTGACTTTTAAACTTATTAATACTGTGTATTTTTAGTCACGTGTTCCAAAATAGCCAATTAGCAATCAATTACACTGATAAGAGCGCCTTGGGCCTTCGGGATCGGGTTGTTACCAAGAAGCACGGTTTCGGGATCAATGACAGAATTATATATAGCAAATTATCAATGTCCTTGGTATATTATAGCTGAAAAGATCCCGCCAGCTATCGAAAATTTCCCTGTTGGTCCGCAACTATCTATAGTAACGAGTGTTAAAATTGCGCATTCGTCATTGTGACATGCCAAATTTTAAAATTCGTTGAAATGTCGCGATTTTGACAAGATTCTTCAAGTTCTATTCAAGAAAAAGTGACCGAAAGTAAACCCAAAAATACAATACTTACTTTTATTTCTTCCACTCGAGAAATATTCTACCGAATTACACTCTTGCATTAAAATAAACCTCATAATTTTTTATTCAAGCATGTTGCCAGTAGAAACTGCATTCGGTTATGTCATGCAGTCATTAGAGAACATGCTTTCATAAAGAATTATCGGTAATTTTGATGCACTTTTGTAATAACTTCCGTTACTTTTTTCACGTTGTTTGATTAGATATTCGTTTAAATAAATTCGTAAAAAGAGTTAGCCATTAAGCTATTGACGTACCGGATTTGTCAGTGTCATTTTCATTTGACGTTAAAATTTTGTTATCACATCACTGGCAGTTAAATGGGCAATCAAATCATTTCAGCTTCTCAAATCTCTTGGAGAGGATGGTATATTTTCAGCTTTGCAGTAAATTGTATACATGTATATTATCCATTTCCTGTACAGTTTAGAGAATGGAAATGTAGGCCATATCGGTTAACTGAACGTATATGATTTCATATACATCCTAGATCGTATAGGAAAACCACCAATCAGCATTCGCGTTTAGTACTCTTCACTCATCTTTTTTTCAAAATAACGTGTCAAAAAAAGTTTCTCCCAGAAGCACTGGATCAAGAATATTTATTTATAAAAATAAACTTGAATAAAATAAACCTTATAAATTAATAACAAATACTAAAAACAGAATAAAATGGGTATTTAAGGGACTACCGATGAACGTCAGTTTTTATGAAAGTATGTAATACTTCCGAGGTTTACTTATAATAAATCTCGGTAGCCGAGTGGTTAACATACCAACTCTAACGCGGTAGACCCGGGTTCGAAACCGCTTGAAGAAATTTTTTTCCAATTGTTAATTTTATTTTTAACACTTTAACCCCTCGTGTATCAAATTGATTCACAAAAAGTGTTTCCCCTTAAACTGCGTGTATAAATATTATACACACGTATATTCAAATTCATCGCGCTGTGCTCACAGTATGAGCGCGTTTAACATGAACTTATATGGAGAATTTTGTTGTCTTGGGCTATGGTTACCAATTTTTTTTTCAGTTTGGAGAAATGTTGTAAGGTATTGGCAACATAGCTATAGTAACACGTGGATTGCGAACACATGTTTTCCTGGAATTTCGACGGTTAGTAGCGGTTTGTAGTGCCGTGAATAGTAAAAAACAAGCATTCAGTGAAGTTATAGTGTATAAATATGTCTCGTAAAAGAAATGCTCCACTTTCAAGGGCAGAACAAGAAAATTTGCTGGATTGTTTGAGTGATATTAGTGAAATTGAAGACCCTGTTGACGATTCAGATAATGATCCCTGGTATAAGTCAGAAAGTTCCGAATGTTCTAGTGATTCGTTTTCAGAATCTAAACAACAATATAAGCAAGTAGCAATGAAGCTTCTTACAGGTACTGCAGTTGTAAATGCCCTGATACTTTATAACACCGCAATGAACATAACGACCTTCAGAGTTGGTTGCTGAACTTTGTACAAAAACTGAGACTCCCATTGTTCAAGAAAACATACATAAATTGGAAAGTATGATAAAAGAGGTCACTGTGTTGTATGCTATGTATGCTTTGTCGGAGAAGTATGGTCGAGCTAACGCAACAAAAAATTAAAAGCAGTGTTGTACAAGATGTGTAGGTTGTCCTGACAAAAAGTTTATGTGCGTAAATTGCTTTTTTAAGATTTCACAATGTTACCTTAAAACAAAAGAATTAATTCACATTCTTTGTAACTGAATTTTTTGTGTGTAATAAATAAAAATAACAAACATTCTTGTGTATCCATTGTAATACACACAGGCTGTTTATGTTGACATTAGCTAATTTCATAACTATAAACCACATGTATCAAAACTTATCATAGTATTTCACACTTTTTTAACAGCGTGTATCAAATGTGGTCGCGGTCTCAAAATATCCCAAAATTTGAAATTACATGTTTATTTAGCTTCACCTATATTCAGTACTATATTTAAAGTTAATTTACCAAAAAAATAGTTGGGTTGATGGGTCTATTTCGAAAAAATGACATCTGGGGGTCAAAGTGTTAAATAATTATTCTGCTCAATATCGATAACTACAACAGGCAGACGCTTGAAATATTTAGCAGAATCTTCATTATTATATATAAAGGAACGGTACCCTTCTTGCAGGAGTCCGACTGGCAACATCTATTTACAACAGCATCGCATATTTTTCAAAAAGGGAAACCGTAGCATTATACAAATTGGACATTCAAGAACTGTACGTTTACTACAAAAAAATTAGTGGAAACATAAAATTGAATTGGTACGATTATGAATAAAATTGTTGAAAATTTTTAATTTCAAGTTAGATTTATTTTACAGTTTATTCAAATGTTTATTTTTTATATTTTTCTTGAATGGGTCGTAGAAAAAATATACTGTTCGACTCGTGTGGGATATCCATATCGCACTCGAACCTTGTCCTCGTGCGATATGGCCATCATATCCACACTAGTAGTTGCACAAAGTACTATTACCTAATATCCTCATTAGACTGTATAGAGCTAGTCTGGAGTGGATTCACATACCAACCAGTTAATTGCACAGACCCACACTCTAATTAGACTAACTCTCCTGCTCCAAGAACTTAAAAGATTACTAAATGGCTATATAAGACGGGTCGCCTTACATAATTCCATCAATGTCACTCTTAATGTCCACTACATTCTTGATGAGAAATACCCCAAATTCATAAACAACATGGACATTGGACATTTGACATTGTGCTAGCGTCCTTCAAGGGTTCAGCTTAAGCTGAAAAGGTGATCATACCATTACTAGCTGTATTGTATAGACTGTGTTATTCATAAGATGCGACATAGGGATTCCTGTACAAAATTTCCAAACATTGACATTTATGTTTTATTATTATTACTAAGGCCCGGTTGTACATTTGAAGCTTAAAATTGAGCTCAACTGAGCTGGGCTTAATATATAAGCTTAGCTCAACCCTAAGCCTGTTGTACAAACATGGTTCAGTAGCAGCTCTACTAAACCTATATTTGCAAGTGTTGGTAGAACTTCTTTCGAACTGACGCATGCGTATGAAGTAAATTGGTCTCATGTTTGTCAAATAATCTAACTAATGTCATATTTGCTACCTATTAGTTTTACAAGAAATTTCCTCTGATATACAATCTGTCACAAAGCGAACGATTTCTTTAGAAAAACGAAATCTTTGTATAAACTCAAACATTCAAAGTGATTCATACGCTCTCTATACACCCGAGGTCTTCTCGGGTGTTGTACGATTCCAATAAGTTCCAAAAATTCCTAATCATCGGTTAAAATATCCATAATTAACTTTGACAAACTTTTAATTTAATATTAAATTAAGTACAGGTTATGTTTGCAAACAATTCATTCACATTTAAGCCACGGAACATGATAACAATTTATGTTCCGTGCTTAAGCTTACATTAAACCTGCTCTCTTGGAGGCTTTACTAAGCTCAAAGTTTAAATGAAGCTCAACCGTAAGCCAACTTTGTACAACAGCAATCTGACGCTGAACCTGAGTTCACACTTGAGCCTTCACTAAGCTACAATTGTACAACCGGCCCTAATACTTATTAGGTTTTTAGTGTAATGAAGTGAGTTTGTGAAATAAAATAATTTGCTTTTTTTAAGGTTTTCTAATAAATGTGAAAACAATAAATATTTCCGAAACATTTGAAGATAGATAGGAGATTGTATATGAATTATGTCTAGAATTTTCTGAAGATTCCAAAAAAAGATACAGGGGGTTGCATTTAAAAGGAAGTTGGTATTGGCCACTGTCATAAGACACACCCTATACTCTGTGTTATTTATTAGATGCGACACAGGGATTCCCGAGGGGATTCCTGTACAAAACTGTCAAACGTGAGCTAACTTGTTTACTAAATAGCGTTCATGAAAAATAGGTAATAACAGATTTGGATAGGTCGCTGAAAAAAAAATTCAAATCGAGATTCAAATGCACTTTCAATTTTCTCAAATTCGTTCTGGTTTAATAAAAAAATGTATGATTATGTTTAAAAGAGTAGTAGACAATTTTCATACCACTTTCGAATACTTGGGAAATGGCCATACCGGTAGATTTTTTGAGGGAGTTGTATCAAAAATTCCTATGCCAAATCTCAGCCGCTTAGGAGGTGTTCAGTGTGAGCTCGATTGAAGCGCCACCTACCGGGACCAATTATTGTGAATCTAACCAATTCAGAAAATCACTTAATCAAACAAGCACCAAATGTTAAAAGGTTACCTCAATCAAATGTAAACATTGGAATAAACGAAATATCTAATTATTGTTTTCATTACTATCCTATACTGGTAGGTAAACACTACATTAATTTTAATTTATATATTTAATCAAAGTTTTAATTTTTTAGGAATTTGTGTAGATGTTAATTTAACTACTGCTACTGTTTCCAGTGCAATCATGTGTGATAATAACAATACTGGTAATAACAATACTTTGTGTACATAATCCAGTGATTGCCGGTTTAAGCTGAATACTTAAAATAAAATATGTTTCAAAGTAGACAAACATTCACATATCTCGATGCTTGAAGTTAGTCTGAATGTTACATTGGAATATATAGACTTTGATATGAGTATATGTCAATGTCGTATAAGTTATTTCATTGATGACGTACCATGACGTCACTTTAACTTTTCCTCCCTAGGGACTAAAAGTACGACTTATCTTCCTACAATGAGGCAAGGAAATATAGGTATACTTTGGATAGAAGTAGGCGGAAATATTTATTTTCTTAACAAGTGCGGAAAATGACACTTTCCCGCACGCGACTGCAGTTTGTGCAAGCGGTCAAGGGAGGGAAAGACACTTTACGCATGAGATAGGTACATTATTTTTTCTACGACCGTATATTCGAAAAAGGATACCAACTCACTTTTCAAAAATTATTTTATTTCAACAACTAAAAACTACTAATAATTATAAATATTAATATTAAAAACAATATTTGTTGCATTCTGTAAATTACTTAAAATTGCCGCTCCATTGGAGTTATGAGGATGGCATCGGTTGCAGGTCGCATAAAGATGACGATGACGGTAACGGTTTCAAGTCATTTGTAGATGAAAGAATTTTATTTTATACAGGTGTTTCGTAAATATTTCTTCACGTGTTGTAACAATAGTTATAACTTCCGAAGTTAAAAACTATTTGATACTTAAGGTCAAAATTTGCATAATTTTGGGAAAGTGACACTTTCAAAACTAAAATGCGTGCGGGAAAATGGGTTAAAACGCACGGTCGTAGAAAAATCTTTTTTTGATGTTTCTCAGGAAATTCTGAATTCACTAAAAATAGATTGTACAGAAATATATTGTACAGAGCTCCGAAAACGGATAAGAAATGTAAATAAACTTAATCAATTTTTTATCAAAACGCAAGAAAGATATTAAAAAAAAATTCTGAGATCATTCAAGACATCTTAAAGTTCCTTTATAAAAAAAATTTGGATAAGAATATTTTTTTAAATATGAACAAATTAATGAAATAGTCTCAAAATCTTGTGGAAAATAACTGACCGAGCTGCAAGTCACATGGAATGATAGTTATGAATATTCCCATTGTTATGAACTTTGAATCATCGGAAAATTTTTTGCCGAGTTATGGAACAATAATTATTCGTCTGCCCGCTTACAAGTTATTGCATAGACTGCAGAATTCCTACAGGCAGAGCATCAGCAGCTGAAATGAGAAGACTTTAGATCTCATTATCTCGATAACTATAGAATTTTCCTCGGAATTTTCGAAAAAAATGATTGGAACCACTTTTGTAGAAAATAAGACGATCTTCATTTTTCATTTGAAGAAAAATTCTCTAATTCGCATGTTTAGCCAGAAATTAGCGAGAAACCCAGGGTTAAGATGGCCATTTACCCCCCCCCCCCTCCGTAAACTCAATCGTGACCAAAAATTGAGCTCAAAGTGAAGTCTTCAACGACTTTTCAGGAGCTTTCGATATTTTCAGGTGTTCAGTTACTGGACTACCTAGGTAGGTATCTATATCAAATTTTGCTTGGGTATTTATTAAAATCATTAGATTTTTTGTTGATTTTGACTGGCCATGTATTAAGCTTCCATTAATAAATAACTCAGTGTTAAAAATATCCGTTTCAGAAATTCAAGAAAAAACGTTAAATAATAAGTTGTACTTTGGATTAAACCTCTTACAGAACAACACCCCGTATTAACACACATCCCAATATTCTTACCCCGTATTTAAAAACAAAAATAGATTTCTAATAATAGAACGTTTATTTTGATTCAACTATATTTTTATTGATAAAGTAGGTATTTTTAGAATTTAATTAAAAATCTAATAGGTACGTATTCTATTTTTATTATAAAATGGTAATTAGTTCATCTTCATTACGGTTAATAATAAAGCATGACATACATGTGTACGTAACTACAATAACCTTACAACTTTAATTTCATATTATGATGTTATGTAATAGTAAACAAACGCTGTGTTTACATTTGAAAATTCAAAATAACCCTGAAGCTGCAGCATAGACACAGGATACGTCGGTACATTATATTGAATTATTTTGTAATTATTGTTATTTCTTACCTGAAGATCAGTATTTTTGATATCCCTATGAGTAGCAGCACGTATAACACCACTTCTCCACCCCCACTCACTGATTTTTCCGGATTTTAATTTACAAACTACACTCACTGACAAAAATCTTTTACCAACCAACTCCTCACGACACTTGTATGCCATTTTCACTAATTTTAACTCAATAAACTAACAGCACCACGTAACTACACCACTGATGTTCTATTTTTTTTCAAAAAATACGATCGACATTCGGAAAACACAAAACACGGACTTTACGAAACTCGCAGCTCACACGTCGATGTAAAGATTTTCCATTCTATCCTAGTGTACCGTGGATTCAAGACTTCGCGCTTGTTACCGACGGTTTCGGATGTCGTCGACTTGAGGCTCGGTGTTGCCGGCGGTCCATATTTGACGGAAGATTTAACTAAATGTTTAGGAAAAATCGGGGAAAACCCTTATTATTAATTGCACTAGTAACTACAAGTTGCAGTAACATTAAACGACATATTAAATAATACTTAAAATAATCATATACAAAACAATAGTTATTATATTTGGTGCATTTTATTGATGAAAGTTTTTGTGATTGAGCCGTCTTGCGGATTTTGAGGGCAGCAGCCTTTTTTGTATAGTTTATCCAGTGCCGTTTCTAAGCGGTATTGAGATGGGCGTCAGCCAGGGGAGATCTATCTATGCGCAAAATCGGCGTCGTCCAATACGCAGCCGATAAATGACGCGTTTTCTTTATTTACAAGCGGTTTTTCTTGGGACCGTCCAGACTACCTATAGTCTTATTGTATTATCAAAATTCCAATTACCATCATATAGTGTAGTGTGGTGTAAAGTTTTACACCTCATTCACATTACGTTGTACTGTGCCTAAGATATACATAAATCCAATTTTCCATCGACGATGTCTTGCCATTGTTTCTGCCTTTGTCCATGTTTTTCCTTTTGGTTTGTATTTTTGATCGCTCTACCTTTTTCATTGGTCTTGCACCGTTCATTATTTGTATACCAGCTCAATTGCCTCCTTTCAATAAATCTAAGTGTTGACTCTATGTCAAGGTCTTCTTTTCAATTTTTATATATTTTTTATTTGCCTCACTTCTTTAATTTCATCTCAACTGCTTGTATTTGATAATTTTACCTTCTTGTTGATAAGAAAGATTCACCACCCTTTGTTAATATTGGTAGGTAAATTCGTTTTGTATTTATAAATGTAGAATTCATTTTTGTACTCTTTTGTTAATTTCGAATTCATGAGTTCTACTTTCTAATCGCAATTATAATCTATATCTAATCTGTATCTATATCTTCTCACTTGTTCAAAATTATTTCCATTTGTGTCCAACTGTATTTGTTTCGGTCGTATAACCATAAGATGTGAGTTCAAAAATATTTGTCACTGTAAATCAGCACATACACGTATTTAACCACACGGCTGTCCCTCGTAATTGTATTTCGATAATGTCTATACTCTCACATCTCTCATTCAATTTCGTCTACGATTTAAAAAGTCCAAGATATTTGTGTTATTTGTTGATTTTAAACGGGCCTTTGATTGTATTAACCATTCGTTGCTCTGGTCGAAACTTTTTGCTTTAGGTATCAGTTCTAAAATTGTACTTCTACTTAAGTCTTTTTATTCTAACGCTACTTTCCGGTTTAAGTCTGAGGAGCAGTACACTAAATCCTTCAACATTTTCGAGGGAGTGTTACAGGGTGAAGTACTCAGCCCCTTGCTATTTGCCTTATTTCTAGCGGACATCGAAGACTTTTTCAAAAACCGTGGAGCCAAAGGTATCAATGTTAATAATGTTAATGAAATTCTCATGCTCTCATATGCCGACGATCTAGTGATCGATATATCACGAAAATTGAAAATCTTAGAGGAATATTGCACACAAAACCAACTTACCGTCAACAATGCCAAAACCAAAATAATGTGTTTTTCTAGAGGTCATTATAATGTAAAAAATAACATCAAATGTACATTCAAACACCACCACATTGAGTTAACTAACACCTACAATTACCTTGATGTTACTTTTTCCTCCTCATCTTTATTCCGTGAAATTGCAGATAAGATGAGTAGCGCGGAAGCAAAACAAGCAACGGGAGCTCTTATACCTGTTTTATCTAAACTTAAAATTGACTGCATGCAAACAAGGTTACAACTTTTTGACGCACTACTTACAAGCACAATATCCAATTGAATCACTTATTTGAGAAACCAGATAAGTCTCGTAGACGTTTTGAGAAAATTAAAAAAAACTGTCTGTCTATTGAAAGGTGTAAT
>CAJUYI010001923.1:0-10361 GCA_910591695.1 Galerucella pusilla
AAAAAACAGATAATTCTATGGAATAAGTTCAGCTTCAAGAACCTTTTTTAACATAGAAATCATTGGAAGTTCAGCTTCAAGAAGAACAAAACTTGGTCAATGGAAAACTTGAGAAGAAGCAACCAAAAAAATTAAGTTGTGGTAGTTAAACAGCTAGAAATGAGCTACCGCAGCTTTTTTAACAGAATTCTTTGGAATAAGTTCAGCTTCAAGAAGAAAAAAACTTTGTCTGCGTACAGCTTGAGAATTAGCGTTAAAAAAATGTTGTAGTTGAAGAAGAGCCTAATAAAGTGGCAGCAACATAATATTATTTGGCAGAAGGTCAGCTTCAAGAACACACCTACCTACCTACATTACCAGCTTGTTCAGTAAATTCAGCTGCGAAGGAGAGAAATGCTCCAGTGAAATACTGAAAGCAGCAAGGCAAAATCTATTTTTTGACAATAGAAATATTGGAGATGAGCCTACAGCTGTAAAAAATACCTACAAATATAAAAGATCAGCTACAGCTGCTTTGGAGATGAGAAAGCATCAGTCACTTTTACGAATGTACAACTAGAGCTACAAATCAACAGAATGAAAATATTTACTATAATTTAAGCAATTTTTTTATACTAAATCGATTCTAAAATAGTCTAGCTTCATTTTATCTACGACCAAATTTTACGGGGACTCATTTTTCGCTTTCTAAATCTTACCGTATTGCTTCGTTCTAACTGGTATAGGAGGGGTGGTAGCACCTTCCCCTCTTTGAGACCTAGCTGCTAACCACACGTAATACAGTGTGTTCGGATAGAGACCGGTTAATATATAAGTCTCCGATATCGGTATACGCCTATGGTGTTTTTCTTTTGCGTATGTATCATTCCAATACAATTCGTAACTAACGATATTTTCACCTGAATGACTTGGTTTCGTCCATTGCAGTGTTACGGAACTTTCGCCTATGTCGGAGGTGCGCAAGTTGCTCGGCTGACTCGGAACACCTAAGTACATAACATTTTAAATATATTATAATAATTAAATTCCAAATAATGGAATTGAAAACGATTACCATCATTTATAAAACGTTAATGCCCAAAGTTGGACCGCATAATGTAAGACATTACATAGTAGCGGTGTGAAACTCCAAATTGTGTTGGTAAAACGGTTTTTACTGAGCTTAAGTTGCATTTCTGTGTGTCAAATGTCAGTTTTACGTCAAATCATTTTATTCGTCGGTTCAAACCACAGAACTAAGTGTTTAATGTAAGACAATACATATGTTGCTTTCGTTTATTTGGGCTTCAAGCACTTGTGCGTGACGCCTCAGTCGTCACGACTTTTGAGCAAATCGAACACGATTTTTTAGGATCCTCAAAACTACCTGACATGTGCCAATGCCAATGAATTTCCTGTGTTGTTAGAAGAACATTTTTCAATTATAATGTTTTTGATAATATAATTTTGCATATTTAGATATTTTTAGTAAGGTTTGAATCGTATTAAATCGTAATCGGCACAATCTTAACCTTTAAATAAACGTCAAACCGGACAAACGTCAAATATTTAATGTCCGTAGAATTTTCGGTATGTGCTTGAGGGGCAAGGGGAAGGTAAGAATAGGCGTCACGCCCGGTAATAAACGAACGGAATTCAGTCACTACGAGCTGCTACTAGCAGCCAAAAGTAAATAATCGAAAGCACCTATAGTAGCGGTGTGGAGCTCCAAATTGTGTTGGAAATACGGTTTTTACTGAGCTTAAGTTGCATTTCTGTGAGTCAAATGTCAGTTTTACGTCAAATCGTATTATTCGTTGGTTCCAGCCACAGAACTAAGTGTTTAATTCTGTGGTCTATTTGACACAATAATCATTATTGCCAGTGAAGGGTAATGTTAATAACCACCTATGTTATTAACCAGTTTTTAGCGTTAATTAACGCTAAGTTTAAAATTGTTTAAAATCAACCACGGTTAACAATTTAGGCGGACACATTTTCTAGCCCGTGGACATCAGGAGTTTGCGCAGTAATTTTTTCAGGTCTATTATTAAATAGCATTGCGTAGACTCCTGACGTCCGCGACTGTAGATGACCTCTGAATTCTTGAGTTTTTATTTACACTCAAATGAGCTATAGTATCGGTGTGGAACTCCAAATTGTGTTGGTAATACGGTTTTTACTGAGCTTAAGTTGCATTTCTGTGTGTCAAATGTCAGTTTTACGTCAAATCGTTTTATTCGTCGGTTCCAACCACAGAACTAAGCGTTTAATTCTGTGGTTTCAACAAAAACCTACGAACTGTCACCAACAAAAGTTAGAAACTGTTTTTTTAAACCTCAGGTGTATATTTTAGGTTAGAACAAGAAAAAACTTGAAAGAAGCAATGCTAGAGTACCTTATACGTCAAAAGTCATTTGATTAATATACATGGTTGCCGGATCAACAAAAAAAAATATACCTGATATTTTCAACTTTTTTTTTTCAAAGTATACTTACCTTGTTGAGTTTTAACGTGGACTGGGACACTTAAGGGACCAGGACCGACAGAGGTGTAGGCCTGAACGCGTATTGTATAAATTGTGTGAGGCGTCAACTCACTGATTGTTGTCAATTGATTGTTATCAACTACTTGTGATTCCCATTGGGCCATTGGTTGTTGGGCGTTTGTGGTATAATACACTTTGTAGCCCTGAAATTGAGTAATTTTTAAAAATAGAGTTTTTTTTGGGAATTTTGAAAAATGTTTTACCGTAACTTGCCCATTTGGTGTCTCGGGCTCGTCCCATTGGATCACCATAGTACTGGAACTCAACGGTCGTACTTGTACATTCCGAGGAGCAGTCCCAGGTTCTGTAAGAAAATATGACAATTTTTGAACAAATGGAAATTTTGCATGTCGTTGACGTGAACGCAAGAATAGAGGAGTTCAGTCCAAGGTCAGTGTGGCCAACAGTATGTGGTTTTTTTTTGACAAGAATGACAGTTAAGGCTATCATTCAAAACATCAAGATTTTTGCATGTTTTTTATCATTGCAAACATCTATATTGCTTTATTAAACTTATGAATACACCTCCGAAGCTTTATCTTGAAATTTAAAATGACTTTTTAGCTGAATACTCAAAATATCGGTGGCCAATAATTCAAGGAACTCTAGGCATGTCACCATTTCATTTCTGTTATCTGTCACTAGTTATGTCAAATGTCAGTTATGTAACAGTTCTAGTTAGTTGTATCTCTATTCTTCTAATTACTTTTTCCACTGACATCTGACATAACTAGTGACAGATAACAGAAATGAAATGGTGACATGCCTAGAGTTCCTAGAATTATTGGCCACCGATATTTTGAGTATTCAGCTAAAAAGTCATTTTAAATTTCAAGATAAAGCTTCGGAGGTGTATTCATAATTTTAATAAAACAATATAGATGTTGGCAATGACAAAAAACATGCAAAACTCTCATGTTTTGAAGGGTAGACCTTAACTGTCATTCTTGACAGAAAAAAACCACTTTTAGTTGGCCACACTGACCTTAGACTGAACTCCCATTGCTCAACGATAGCGATAGATGTAAATCTTCTTTCACGGCCGTGCCTACTATCAATTTAAGAGGTCAAAAGAATCGATTATCTCGCTATATATAATGAATTCACATTAATATTCAAATCGATTAAGGCATCATGTGAAATTTACAAACAATACTATTGTTATTGAAAGATTTATTTAAGCATTGTTTTTATAATTAATCATGATTAAATTTTACAACGGTATCTGTTACATATATCGTTATAAACAATACGTTTTATTTAACGACGTCAAAGGCGGCCAAAAATCACTTTATATCAACTCTACAGGTGTGGAAATATTTTAATACAACCAAAACAGATGTATGAATGAGTCAACAGCAATTTTTATTGTTCTTAACCACCCATTTCTGTTTTATTAATCTTTAATTATGGTATAAATTTATCCTCATAGGCTTTGCAAATTTAGATTTATTCAATAAAAATTGTTTCAACTATAATTTTCGGAGTGATGCAAACTGAAATATATTCAACAGTTTCCTATTATGCAGTCTGTGTTTGCTTGGTGATTCAATTACATTTGAAGGGCATAGGAATCTAACTGAATTTCTCTAGTACCTTAAAGGGATATTTTAAAATATTGATTTACCCTGGACACATTCGCATATATTCAATGTTAACCTCAAATGTAGATCCCTGAGAAGTAGATCTCTGTTTTAATTGCCAAATATAAACCAGACTTGACTGCAAGTAAAATAAACAAATATATTTAACATTTATTTTAGAAAGATTTTGAGAGAAACATTTAAAATATTCCCAGGACAGGAAACTGGAGTGAATTAAAAACATCTGGGCATTATTTTATATTTATAAAATAATTAGAATGAATCTAACAATCTGTTTGAACAATGACTGAAAAGTTCTACAAGGGCTTTTTTTATTAAACTACTTTTTACACCATGAATTTAAGTGGCAATCATAATGTTAATGGTATGTGTTGATCTCCTTGGTTTAACTACCATACTGGAGATTAATATAGCACATAAATAAAGTGCAAACAGATAAGAATTATCTTATTTATTGGAAACTGTTTGAATACAATTGATATTAAAATGCTTTCTGCAATTTGATAGATAATAGGCATGATGACTGATTTTGAAAAACTGCTCCACGATGTTTTCTACAACAAATGTTATTTTTGTAAGAAAAAAAGTTTAAAAAAAAAATCTCAACTTTCAAACACTTTTCAAATTATGCGCCAAAACGCTAGAGTAGTAATGGCGTCTGTTTATGACATCATCAATTCGTAAATACCATTTATGGGTGATCTGTGTCGATAGGTTATCTATGATCTGTGTCAAAGTCAAACTTCAAACACTTGACAGTTTGCATGCTAAAAGTTTATTTTGATACATAAACAAAATTTGAATCATTTTGTGCGATTAGTTATCATAGAGATGAATCCTAATGTGTTTTGATGGTGTGCGGTTCCACAATGAAATTCAAAACAGATGTTCGGATCATAGATATTTGCGAAAGTATGACGTCACTCTCTAGTCTCTCTTGATTGGTGTTTGAGATAAAATAAATGTAACCACACATGTAAAATGAACAGAAGTGATTTCTTCAGAATCTCTGTATCTTATATAATTATATCAAATCAATATTTTAGTGGTTCTTAGTGACTGTCATCATGCCTATTTGTTAAATAAAGTCTGTCTTTTTAGCACTAATACCACAAATCGTAAAATGTCTGGAGTTTATCCTGTACAGTTCTGCATTGCTGCAACTTCTGGCTGGACTATTTGAGATAAAAATTGGATACAACAAAGTAAAACAAATAAAAACAGAAGCTTTATAATCATAAAACCAACATGTATAAAATACTTACTGGCACCTCCAAAAGAAGAAGCAGCTAAAAAGAAAATGTCAGTGTAGTTGCTTTTAATTTTTAAAACTTTACTTTAATAAGTAATTTGAATATGACATTTTGCTTGTAGAACAACTTGATACTTACTTAAAATAATCCAAATCCATTAAATGCATGAAATGATATACATATTAATAAAATATTCACAATTTTATATCAGAAAAATGTTTTTGAACATTAATTTTCCCCAATTTAAAAAAAATGTCAACCAAAAATGATAAGGTCTGTTCAAGTATTTAAATAATTACCCTGGAATGACATGGAATGTTGTAATATTTTGTATGGAAGATATAAAATGTTAGATTATCATGTACCAGAATTTTAATAACACCAAACAATCTATAAATACAACAACATCAATGATAAAACTTTATAGCCCATAAATTTTGCCAAATATACCATAAAATTTATCATAAAAATTATAGTTACATTTTATATCATTTTGTGTAACATATGCATGCTGTAAATTTTAAAAGTAATTGTTTTTGACAGACTCGAACTACTTCAAAACCTTTTTATATACAAATTCCACATCTTTATCTAAACAAAAACTAAATTTTTGATTAATCTTACCTGTTTCTCCAGTAGTTACAGCAGCCGGTGCACTGGGAGGGCCCCTTCCTATGTTATTCACAGCTATCACAAACATCTCATATTCTGTATAAGGACTTAAATTTCTAACAGAATAGTACATGGTGATAATTCCACTGATTTCGCTATATGCCTGATTAGCAAATTTTGGCTTGAATTGAATAACATAATACTGCAAGTCTTCAGGGCCATTATAAGACCATGTTAGTCTCACAGATGTAGCTGTTATTTCAGAAACTTTTACGTTCGTTGGTGGCCCAGGAAGAGCTACAAAAATTCAATATGATAATATCATGTATAGTATATTTATACTTAAATAATTATAAATGCATAATAAATAAATAATATAAACAAATGTGTTTTATTTGCAATTGAAGCTGGTAAGAAACTATGAGGTCACCTAACATGTTTGATTTCTTTCAGAACAAGTGTATCCAAGTTGTCACTAATTTATGCATATTCACTGCTTCAAATGTGTGTAAAATACATAAATTTAAACTTATAGCCTCAAACAATAACATTAATTGTATCTTATAGATATCAAGAATGTGTGTAGGTGTTTAAGTAAGAGGAAAAACTGGTCTGTATAATGAATTTCTGAATACCAGTGTAGTAAAACAATTTTTAAAACACAATATTTCCAAATAAATTCTCAAAATACAATCTTTACATTGCATAATACACCTACTAGAACGAGTTTAAAGTTTTCTATTTTTATGCATTAGAAGTCAATGCTCTGTTTTCAAAGTGCAGATTAGATTTTATCTTATATGCACCTAATAAAAAAACTGTTAAGAAAGAAGCATAATAGGAAAGTTTTCGCTTATAAAAAGATAATAAGATAACATACTTTGGCCGGAGCCCAGTGGTGAAACGGCGAAGAGAAAAATAAGTATCATGATGGTATATACACAGTAACACTTTTCACGAATAAACCTAATTTTATGCACTGGAAAAACCAAAGTTTATCACCAATAAAGCGTTCCTTCACCGATAATAGAAACATAATTTTATAATAAGTAACTTAAATACAAAGTTTTCTTTGTTAGATTTGCACATATTACAAAATTTGTTCGGAGGGCACCATGTCAACAAGTTGACTTCTTGTAGCAAAAAATAAACATTTACAATCGATTTAATGCATCAATAATCGACAGTATTGAACGATAATGGGGTGTAGCCAAGCAAGCTTGAATAGAGGTGGGATTGAATGCATAATTTATACATTATTCACTCAACGGTATACCTAATAGTTATGCAATTTAAACTAAATATAAGTATTATAAGTCACTATGATGTAGAATAGCAGTGTGAATTGTATATTAATGAAAATCACTACGTATTATGCAACCAGCATGTCACACATGTATTAAAAGTAGCTTACTAATTGAATAATCGATATGTAATTTCGATTGTTAGAGATGGGAGTGTTTTTAATGATTTGATTTAGTTACTTACATTGTACTTTGACTTGTGCTAAAGCTTCAATAACACCCAAAGCGCTAGCTGCTATGCATGTATAATTAGCTGATTCTTGGATGTTGGTGAGTTCCAAAGTGTTTTTGCCTACAGGTAACTTATCTTCTGGAGTAAGTTCTTGCGTCAAACCCTTACGCCATTTTACGAAGGGCATAGGTGAACCCACCGCCACACAAGTTAAATTCAAATCGTCCCCCAGCTTCACTTCGTTCATTGTCGGAGGAGGAATTGAAAATTGCGGAGGCACACGTCGAACTGAAATAAAACCAACTCAATTTACAAACATTATTACTCCACTCGACTATCGAGAAACGTGCAATTTTTCTTCAAAAACCGTCAATCAATCACGAGGTAATAAAAGTTCGAATCAATATCTTTGGGAAGCTAATTTATTTTTTATTGAGAAAAAACCCACATTTCGGCAAATCACTTAGTTGGCAGTAGACTGGATGTTAGCCGAATTTATCATTAACCCTTACGCATAATTCCCACCGAAATAACAAACTAAGCCACTAAATTCGGAAAAACTGTTCGGAGTAAAAGTATTTTCCTTTTTTTTTATCCCTTCGACCGTAATATAAATTATATCGATATACGGTTATATTAGGAAGCATAGGCGCAGTCGAATAAACAAATACAGGGTACAAATTAATTTCGCACCGCTGTTTGTAAGCAAACAGCATGGCGAATGCGGTCGCGCTAGGTTATCTGTGGTTGCGCTAAATTACCTGTGGTTGCGCTTGTCATCTGTGGTTGCGCTTGTCATCTGTTTGCGCTAGACTATCTGTGGTTGTGCGAGGTTATCTGTGGTTGCGCTTGTCATCTGTGGTTGTGCTAGGTTATCTGTGATTGCGTTTTCATATGAAATCGAATGTTCGATTATAATCGATTAATATTTATATGCATGTAAAAGATAGAAAAAGTACTCGTTTGAGAAAAAACACAAGATTTACGTGTAGCTAAACGGTCTCTTGTGGTTCTATCAGTTGAATATTACAATTGTAGATGTCGCTACAAATAGTTAATGAAACTAAGGATAAAATTAATCTATAATGCATGTTATTTAGAGTTATGCTGCAGTAATAAACCATAAGACACATCCCCCTATAAAACAATAACATAAATCTCGATGTGATATAGTTTCATGAATTATTCCGTCCACATGTAGCAGTTTCAAGTACGACAAGAAGGGAATAACCGAAAATTAATTAACCTTAAAATATATATCTATCAGGTAATAAGAGAAATCGTTGGAAATGTTGAAATAAGATACGATAGAAATTGTGTTATGATATTGAATATAGGTATTGATTTTGAAAGGTATTGGGGCGGATCTAACGAGATGGTAAATAATTTATTCATGGCACTTGGGGTTGACGGTTGTTTGGATACCACAAATGTTAGCTAGGTACTTACACATAATTTGTCAAAAATCTTTCTCCAATCACCAAAAATCTTTTTTCAAAGAAAAATATGGTGTTCGTAACAAGATATATATTATGGTTATAAGGAAAATCGAGCACATAAATCCATATTGGTAAGGTAAGAGACAACAGTCACCACTGTTATACGTGTTGGATCTATACAGAGAGCTCACATCCATTCGAATTACCTCCATTAAACAGCATAAATGATAAATTTATGTACGGCCGCCACTAGATGCCGTGTCAGAGGGGAACATTTATCTAAATAAGTCCGAAGCGAAACATATCACTTGTGATACGTGTATGTCATGATATTGGTCCATATACGTGCTGACCAACATCACGTCTATATAGATACACGCATATAAAGGGAGATTATCTATCAAATCAAACACAGGTGATTATTTTGCTCGTCAGATTATATGAAGAGCTTTTCTAGTTTAATTATATATCGAGAGTTTAGAAACAATGTTTGATTATATAATATTGATCTAATTTCGACATATAAAGTGACATTTTTTTTTAAATTAGCGAAAATATGATGGACCAGAGGTGTTTGTATACGAAATAAGAAATTAGAGTTCATGTAATGTCCATTCTACACAGTACCCTATACCAAAAGAAGGTACCTAGTGGAATTGTGACCACCATTCCTTCAAGGTACGGAGATTCCAATGGTTATGGATGTTAAATATCTCGAGATTAACATGGACCAAACAAATGGAAAAAGTAGCAACAAGATCGGAAACCACATTAATGATAGCAAGACGAACTTGTGGGAAAACATGGGGGTTGAGTCCATTATTGATACACTGGATATACAGTAACATAATATGCGTCTTTGGTCTACATTTAAACGGTGCATTATTGTGATATTTTGTTTAGGATTAATCACAGCCTCTCCTTTTTTTCCATTTCTTCCTACGTAATGTGTTAGAAGGACATTAACAATCGATGCCGCACACCAAGAAGGGTATTATTTCAACCATAGAATCAATCTCAGTAACTTTGTAAAAAATCTAATATATTATATTCAGTTATAGATTCCCCTCTTCCAAATTTATCCACACCTCTTACACACCCTATTTTAATGTGGATGCTGGTTTAATACAAAAAAATAGCTGCTTGTCCAGATATTCAAACATTTTCTTCAAATTAATTTAAAATTTTACTCTCATGTCCCTTATACCCGATAACATTAAAATCGTTACGCCTATGGTTTAAAGGTCTAACGTCAAATTTTAAAAATGTCTTCGGTTATGACGTCACTTCCGCGCATGTTGCTGTGAGGAGCGGGTAAACATACAACACGGCTCCTTCAACTGCGCATGACTCAAGACTTTGCCAAATTTAGTAGTAACATAACAATATTGAAATAAATATGTAAAGGTGGATTCATGCAAGAGAAAATTAAAACTAAGATTAATTTAA
>CAJUYI010001923.1:25361-40492 GCA_910591695.1 Galerucella pusilla
GCATGGAACTGGTCTAGGCTAACTAGATATCAATACATCCTCGTATATCGTAAATTTTTCCACAAAAGAAAACAAATACATTTACGTAATAAACAAATTCTAGCGTCGTGTCGCATATCCAACGTGAAACGGTTAGTAAAAACGATTGTTATGGATAAAAAGGACAACCCCATAATATTCCAGACATCTAACCGCACTCGTCCCCAGGGAACCACTATCTAAGCATCTTACGTTACCTGGATGGGGGAGTGGAGACCTTTCGATTGCCTGGACAAAGACGTTACATGAAAGAAGAACGAGGTAGTTAAGTGGTCGAATATGTGGGAAAACTGTTTTCCAGAAAATTATATTTGACGTGAAAATGTTTATTTACTAAGTAAACCCGATACAGGGAAATTCCTTGATCATGTATTGATGTTTGCAAAAAACCTGGTGAGTAGATTTATTAAATTTCCTTTGAATTTTCACACTACAGCAATTTTAACAAAAAAACATTTAAAGTGTGTTAACCCTTTTAAGCTCGTCCTTTAAATACCCCGATCGAATACATTTCCATATGAAAACAGGTGGCTTTAAAAGCTTCCAAAATCCGTTTTTTACGAGTTTCAACAAAGTTATCGAAGATTAAAAATTTCATCTATCCCGATTTTACCGTTTTCGTAGTCCAAGCAATAGCGTCAAAATAGTGAGTTTTTTATATAAAAACCTGAGTAGAAAACTCAACATCACGTGAAATATTTTTGCTGTTCACGAAATTGTTATAATCATTAAAAAAAAAATCGTAAAAAGGCGTTTTTTTGGTTTTAAATTGTTTATAGCAATTTTATGAATAATATTTGAACAATATTGCTCGTACTACGCAATGTTTTTTACAAATGGTGGTGGAAAGTGTTGCAGAAAGAACAAGATACAGACTAAGTAGAGAGGGAATCATAAACAAAAAAACCACCTCCTCAATTCTTAGTAATCATTCAACCTGGGACATGCCACAAGACGGTATGATGAAAAAGTATAACTTTTCAAAGAAATTCATTACGGTATTAAGCAACAAGAAGGAATGGGATCCAAATACCATTACCAGACTTGGAAAGAATGCCATTCAATGGTACGCAGACGGCTCAAAAGCAATAGAAGGAACTGGGATAGGAGGGTTCGGGACAGGAACCAAACACTCTGAAAGCTTGAGAAGAACCCTAAGTATCTTTCAAGCGGAAATCCACGCCATAAGAAAGTGCGCCCAGTTCAATATTGACAAATACAGAAGATAGATTATCATAATGTCGGATAATCAAGCAGATATTAAAGCACTGAGCTCTTGTTCAAGTTCCAAAATGGTGTGGGAATGCCTAGACAAGCGATAACAATATAGTCACATTACTATGGACTCCAGGAGTCCTGGAGGAAGAAGAATGTAGATTTTGTGGCATGGAAGACTGCTCATTCACAACATTCATTAGACGATTAAAAAGACCTACCATAGAAGAAATATAAAAATTAACGGGCTCATTTGCACCCATGGTTCGATTTAAAATTTCCAATTCTGAATCTGTTTCATAGCTATATGGAAGAAAATCTGCTTTCAGTTTTGCAACAATATCAGACCAAGAACTAAATTTTCCACGATTATTGAGATACCAAGTGAAAGCGCTGCCTCGGAATAACTCACAAGACTGTAGAAATAACTCATTATCAGAGATACCTCGTGATACTCTAAGTAATTCGACTTTTTCTAAAAAGAGATGGAGCGATTCATTCTTTCCAGAGAAAGAAAGATTCCATTTATACACTGGATCGTGTCGAGAATGCGGTACTGTGGGAGAAGATAGAGATGATGATGATGCAAGAGGTTCATGATTACCATGTGACTCTATACTATCTACAGGAATAATTGGAGTTGTCTTCGTATCTAAATCAGCTTCAAGTACAATTACTTCCCTATCTAAAGAATTTTTTATTTGTTCCTCATCATCGGAATCAATACTGATTCTATTCATTCTGTTAAATGAATTGATCGTGAATTTATTCTTCGAAACACTGGTTCGCGTTTATTACCACTGAAATTGTTAATGACATCAGTCAAATCCTGAATAGTACTACGAATTTCAAAATGATCTTCCTGAAACGAATAAGTATTTACCGGCAATGAAAAACTACGGTTTGCTTTCTCACTAGCTAATAAACCAGTGAGAACTTTGCGTTTTTCGTCAACTTTATCGGGTACAGTAACAGATCTAATTTTAATTTCATAAGAAAGTTCATGTACTTTTAAATGATTTGCCTGCATCTTGATTTTATTTCGAAAATCAATTAATATGAAAAATTTGATAGATAAACTCAAAAAAATTTAAAGCCAAATTTATATCAAAGTTATTGAAAAACGTTAAGGGAAGGCAGATTTGCATATATTTGAATAAAATTGAGTAAGTAATATAGAAAAAAATAATTACTCGCTTCTATATAGTAGTATAAAAATTTCAGTGTCAAGTCAGAAAGTATAAGCAAAATGTATCAAAGCTTGGAGATATAAAAAAATTCAAACTATTGAAAAGCTGTAAAAAAATATTCAAACAACCAACTACATAAAGTGATCTTCAAAACAATAGTACTTATACACAAAATCTAAAAATTTGATAATGTCACCCCATGATGGATCAGTCTGATTTGTACTGGAATTGTTGTCATAAAAGTTTACATATTGCTTGGCCTAAAAAAACATAATAATATTCCGTATTTTCCTGTTTTGAATGTTATCCTTTTTAAAAATTTATACGAATCGAAGTATTTCGTAGTCCAGTCAATATTAAAAATACACATAGATTCAAAAGTTTTGCATCACCCTAAATCTCCGAAAAAAAATGTGTTTATTATAAATGGATCAGAGATTAATCAAATAATTAGTTTAAAAAAAAAAAAACGTGTATATTTGTCAAAAATTTTTATTATCCAATAATAAACTTGCTTTAAACATAAAAAGTATTCTTAGAAATTAAGTAAATTAAATACAAATTGATTCTTTTTAAAGAAAAGGTTAAGTGAGAACCTGCATGAGAACTTTTAATAAAGAGTATTTCTACCTCTAGAATGTATGCAAGCTTGAAGTCGCTTACCCATGCTGTTTACCAAATTATTGATATTTTGTTGAGGAATATTTCGCCATTCTTCTTGGGCCGCATGAACAAGCTCTTGTACACTCCTGGGTGGATTTCTGTGTGCTGCCACTGCCCTGGCAAGCATGTCCCAAGCATTTTCAATGGGATTCATGTCAGGAGATAGGCAAGCCAGTTCAAACGATTGATCCCTTCAGTTTCAAGATACTCATTTACAGCTCTGGTCCGATGAGGTCGGGCGTTATCTTCCATAAAAACGAAGGAATTGCCAACAGCTGCGCGCCATAGTCTCACGTGAGAACGTAGAATCTCTCTGAGATACCTTTCACCAGTCATCGTTCCCTTCACATGAATTAATTCTGTGCGATCATTTAACATGATACCAGCTCAAAACATAGCACTTCCTCCTCTGAAGGGCGGCACGGGGCGAGCATGGGCAAGCTGAGCAACTCTCGTTGGATCTCGCCACACACATATTCGATGGCTTTCTTGTACCAAACAAATCCTTGTCTCGTCGGAAAAAACACCGAATTCCAAAATTCTTCAGGCAAGGCCGTATGTTCTTGAGCCCACTGTAGTCGGCGAACTCTGCGCTCAGGTTGTAGTCTGGGCACTCTTATTGGTCGGCGACACCTCAAACCTGTCGCAAGTATTCGTCTTCGTAATGTCGAGATCGATACTTAAACTCCCTACCCATGTATCATATCTCTTTGGAGTGCTGGTATTGCCATGGTCGGGTTTCTTCTGATAGTTAAGTGGATATAGCGGTTTTGCCGCTGATTAGTAACACGCCCTCTACCGCTTCTAGGTCTATCACGAAGAGAATTGGTCTGGAGATACCGGTTCCATACACGAGACACATCACTTTGCCAAACGCCAACTCTGTTTGCCACGAACCTTTGAGAATGACCTTCTTTAACTAAAGCCACTATTCTTGCACGGTCAATCTCACTTATGACTTGTCGATTCATGTTTGCAAAAAATATGGAACATATTGAAATGGTAAACATTGATAAACAAGCAAACAAAAAATTGTTAGCGCAAAAAAATTCCTTCGCATCCGAAGAAGGTGATACAAAACTTTTGAATCTATGTGTAGTTTTTCGAAATCTACATAAAATTAAGCAGCTCCCACTATGTATTTTTGTATAGAAATATATAATCTGATGAAAGAAAAGCGGATTTTTTAAAATTCCTTCGGGAAAGAAGTCTAAAGAAGCTACTAATATGGGAGACCTTCATCAGGAACAGAGTAGAAGAATGGGGCACAATAAACACACAACAAAAGGCTTTATTTTGGGTGAATTAATTTACTATATTGACTGGACTATTTGGGGGGTTATAGAGGATCCGATACGAATACAGAAGTATCGAGTGATTAAGTATAAGTATTTAATTTCAGTTCATTATAAAGTTTGTTCAGTATTCTCTTGTGTCGATGAGACTAAAAAGAAATTTTTCCCTCGTTTTCATTAACAGGCATGTTGTTTATTGGATTTTCTCCCACAAAGAATCGAAAATATTTTCACGGGACTAAATTTCCATGTTTTGTTTTCCTAATCAAAATTCCCCCTTTTATCTTCTCGTACAACTGCTCATTACATAATCTTTGACAATTTCACTAACTTTAAATAATAAATTTTGGAATAAAAATGATCAATTTTATGTAAAAAAAATGTCCGCATCCGGCTCGAAGGACCATATTTAAATAAATAATGTTAGCTGCCGCTGTCGTTAATCAGTTTATTTCGAATTGTACGTTTGGAAATAAAATAGAATTAACTGCATTTACCTGGCATGTCATCCCTCGTGGAATACCTCGACCAGGTGGTATTGATTGGTAGCATATTTTTCAACCAAATTATTTTCGGTGGGGGATTTCCGGCAGCTTCACACTTCAAAACTGTATTATGGCCGATTTCTACAACTTTATTAGTAGCGGGTGATTGTGTAATTTGAGGAAATCCGGGTGGTAGCTTGTCAACTGTAACAGAAAAAAAACATTAAGTGGGGTATAAAATGAAATATCATAATCGTGAAATTGAAATTTTCTCTATTAGTGCTTAATAATTTTTTCTATCATTAATGTAGGTCAATAATGGCCAAATGTATTTTGAGAATTCAGGGATAATAGTTCAACAAAAACTTTGGCAATGTGTTTTCAATCATTTATGTAGAACACTAACAACTGTACGGAAATATCATTTCCTTACAGTAAGGAAGTCCTGACTTTTTCTTCAAGAAATTTTGACAGGTATGTCAAAATTTCCTAGCGATTTGCGGAAAAAATATTTTCTAGAATTTAACATCAAAATTGATACATTTAAAGATATTACCTATAAATTTGCTACAAAACGTAAAAAGCTTCAGGCTGAACCTGAAACCAGAAAAAGAAGTTCTAACGCGTTTACCAAAGAAGAATTATTGGAAATGGTAGAAAGCTATTTTGAAGATAATCCTGATGGGTTACAAAAAAAGTTTTTTCATTTATGTTTGTTCGAATTAGCATGGCGTGGAAATGAAGCTTCTAATTGTAATATTAATTACTTTAAAAAAGAATATGATAATAAAGGTAATTTTACTGGCAGGGTGGAATATAATCCAATCTTTTCCAAAACGACACAAGGAGGATCAAAAGCTTTATCTGGCAGTAAGTGGCTGGTAAGATATAATGGTAACAACAATTTGTGTCCCGTTTGTTTATTTTGAAAAATTATTGAAAAAAAGAGAATCCAATCCTTATCTAACAACAACAAGATTATTTTTAACTGTACATTCAAATTGGGAGAAAGGAATATGGTACAAAAATTCACCATTGGGAATTAATACAATTTCACAGTGGACAAAAATATCGGCAGAATCAATTGGTATAGACACAAAAAAAATAAAAATAACCAATCATTCTCATAGAGCTTCTGCAATATCTGCATTAGCAAAAGAAGGAGTTGGTGAACAAGAAGTAATTAAGCTTACAGGACATTCTTCTGCCCATGCTTTGAAACCATATTTACAATTAAATGAAGAACACCATTTCCAACTTATAGAGAACCTTCGAGAAAATAAAAATAAAGAAAAGGAATATTTTCAGGTGTTTAGATACTGGACTATATAGAATATATTCTTGCTTGCTAAACTATGAAATTTTTGATAAATCTAAGACAGATTCAACACATATTTCCAACGACTACTATAGTATTAAGCAATCAATTACCAAATTGCAGCTTGATCGATTTTGGTGATTTCAGATGGGATTCTTTCAGAGTTTTTTGTTTCTGGTAACAAAGATAGCCCAGCGTGATTAACCTTTGAAAATAAAAATCTAAAGGACGATGCAGCGAAAATGTTTATTTAGACGTTGAATAATGAAGCCGAAAACAATGAAAAAACTTTACAATTCCTACTCTCGTTATCAACGGATTTCGCTCTCGTGATAAATACAATAGAATTATTGTAATGAAAGGTGGTGATTATTAGAAGAGAGAAATAATCGAATAATTAGCTTTGATTTCATAATAGTCTATTGTTTTAATCGAAATTATTTTCGTTAGAAAGAAATTTTGTTGTTCATTAAAAGTTTGTTCCGAATTTTGGACAAAAGGCACCAAAATATGTTTTTTAAAAACAATCATATCTTTTCGAAGACAAACATTTTCGAAATCGTAACATTGTTTTTCCACCTCCTTATTTCAACTTATTAAAATTTCAACAGGTAGAACTTTGCTTTTGTTTGTGTAATCTCTTGAGCTCCCTAACAAGATTTAACGTATTAAGTACAATCGGCTTTGCTTTAGGAACTTCCAGTTGGTTCGGCGGTGAAACTTCTCATTTCCTCAACACCAATCAAGCGATTCGTCGTTTTTCTTACGGAAGCTAAAGCCAATTTTCGTTAATATTGACATTAACTGCGAGGCTCTTACGGTAATCACTGCTAGTTTAAACATTCAACCATTGAAATTAGTTCAGCCTGTGTGGCTAGTTTATAATCTTCAAGTTGTTATCAATCTTATTTTCCTACTCTGGGAGTTTTATATTGAAATACGTCATATGAAAAAGGGCAGGATTTTCCCTTGCACAAAATTTGGAAAATAACTTTTTTTTTCTAATTTTGACATATAAAGTGACACTTTTTAAAACTGATTGACATTATGAAACGTCTTACTTTTTGTAACTAGTTGCATAAAGTAAAATTTTATGCAATTGGTGACAAAAAATGTATTTCAAAATTAGTGACAAAAAGAATTATTCTATTTATAAAACTGTTATAATACAAGTTAAAAACATAAATTATCAATTAATTAATTATTATAAATATTGATAACACAATTATTGCAATTATTCAAATTAATTCCCGACGACATATTTTTTTCATTGCTCGAACTTGCTGTTATTTGGGAAGCGGCGCATATTGCATTAGATGTTTCACCAAATATTTCTTGCGCTATAAGTTTTTTATTATTCATGGAATTTTCAACATATCCCTCCGCAACAGAGGTAGATTTCCAACCTCCATACCTCTTTAATTTAAAAAAATCAGCGCCACTGTCTGCTAGGAAAGTGGCAGAGCTTCTTCTGAATCAGTGGCCAGTATATAGAACAGGATTTCAAAGACCAAGAAATTGTGCAATAACTTTTGGCAGACTGCTAAATGTGTTAATTCTCACCGGATTTCTGGTACACTTTCCATTCGCATATTTTACAAAAAATTTGTTGTGTTTAAGAACCTGGGGACGCAACTTAATATATTTTCTTAATATTTCAACAAGATTCGTATTTTCAATGTCTCCAGTGGTAATTGCAAACTGCCGAATAACTTTTGTTTTTGAAGGTGGGATATCAACACGAAAATGGCTTCCTTCGTCTATAACATTTTCAACTGAAAGAAATGTTAATTCTGCTTTTCTGCATGCTCCTGTCATCCCAATTATCATTGCAGCCTTAGCAATTAAGTATTCTTTGTCATCAGCTTCCACTAAAAATTTGGCAAAATCTTCTTTAATAAAAACTTTTGACTTTTTGGCACTGTACCCGTCCGCTTGCCTTTCAATATATGCTACCAAATTTGTATATTTTTTAATCTCAATATTCCTTTTCAGATTTAGTTAAGACCTTAACATTGAGTAAAGTGTCCATAATGTGGAAACTTTTAGATCTTTCTGACCCACAAAATATGCAAGTAAAACTTCCTTATCAACATGTTTAATTTTCGTCTCATCACACCACGTAACAAATTTTTCGTATGCCAAATCATCAACTGCCTTTGACTTTTTGGGAATGACTGATAATAGCTAGAGCATTACCTGCTGCCTCTTCAATATCGCTTGGTAGCTCTTCAGAACTTGAATCACTCATTTTGAAAAAATAAAACTAAAAATATATCAATCTCGCTAAAAACCTTCCGTCTAGACTTTTTTACAAAATGTCAAACTGACAACTAACATGAAGTAACAGCAACAAACTAAATTTATGTTTTCCAAATTTTTATCAATTAAATTAAATTTTATTTTTTTATTACTTTCTTCAAAATTATAAAAAATACGAAATAAAATCTCACGCGTTACACAAAATTAGGCAATTCGTAAATGATGGCATAAATGGCCATTAGAATATTTGGATTATTCTAATTTCCACAAGTAATAAGTGATGTAATATTCAAATGAAATTTGCGATCCTTTCCGTACCTACCAATTGAAATAAATAGGGTGAAAATGTGGAAAAACTACTTTTTCTACTACCGTGCGCTTTAACCCACTTTCCCGCACGCATTTTAGCTTTGAAAGTGAAATTATGCAAATTTTGACCTTATTAGATAGTTTTTTACTTCGGAAGTTATAACTATTCTTACACCAGGTGAATAAATAGTCCATCAAATAAAACCTACATGTTTTCTAGCTTTTTGTTGCATTTTTAATTTTCTGAAAATATAAAATAATGAAAATATTTTGATGTAACCTTATACATTCTTCAAATTAGTGTCATAAAACACCTATCAAACCACCCGGGCTTGATATAAGAAAAATATATCAAATGAAATTCTTTCATCTACAAATGACTTAAAATTGTTGCCGTCACCTTCATCGACATCTTTATGTGACCTGCAAACGATGCCATCCTCATCAACGTCATTCACTCACCAGTTAACACCAAATAACTCCACTGGATCGGCAATTTTAAGTAATTCACAGAATGCAACAAATTGTGTTTCTAATAATAGTATTTATAATAATAATTGATAATAGTGATAATAGTTTTTATATGGTTTTAAATGAAACTAACTGTTTTTAAATGACTCCACAATATATTTGTAAAAATCTGTAAATTGCAAGTAAATTGACAATTGTTTCGATATAAATATCATCATACAGTTAACTCAATAATAGTTTTTGGTTAGAGTTTTGTATATGCATGTTAAAATAAAATAAATTTAGAAAAATGGGTTGATATACTTTTTGTATATACGGTCGTAGAAAAAATAATGTTCCTAACTCATGCGTAAAGTGTCTTTCCCGCCCTTGACCGCTTGCCCGAACTCCGCTTCGCGTCGTTCGGGTCAACTGCAGTCGCGTGCGGGAAAGTATCACTTTCCGCACTTGTTAGGAAAATAACTATATTACTCTTCTGTGCGCTTCTATCTAAATTTCAAAAATACTTCAATATGTATATCATCGGATTTTCATTTTTTTCTATAATATAAGGAAATCTTCCACAAAACTATGAAACAAACACAATATTAAAGATTTTCTTCCGCCTTTTTTTATATTTAAAGCTCTACAAACTTGAATAAATTTTGTAAAATATAAAAATCAGTATCCCATGCGCTTTCACCAAACTTGAAAGAAAAATTCAGACCCAATTCTGTTTTTTTTTTCGAAATTTCGAAATGAAGGCGTAGAGAGGATGTTTCCTATGAATAGTGGAGAGACCTTCTGTACTATAGAACAACACAATATTTAGATACCTTTTTCGCCTCTTTTTATACTTATAACGTTACAAACTTGAATGAATTAGGAAAAATAATGAAAAAATGGAAATCTGCACTCTCACCAAAATTCCAAAAACAACCAACTGAGTATCCCGTGGGCTCCCACCAAACTTTTAAAAATGATGACCATTTTTTTTTCGAAACAATGGCGTAGATGGGATGTATTCTATGAAGGGTGGAGAGACTTTCTGTACTATGAAACAACACAATATTGGGGAATTATGATAAAACAACCTTTCCAACAATTACCCAGCAACTCAACTCCAGGAATGTACCTCTGGTAGTAGGAGAATGGATACTCAAGATGCTCTCTAGTAGAGCAATAAGTATCAATGTAGAAGACATCACAGTAAGAGGACTGGTCATGAGGGGATGTACACAAGGAGGAGTCTTATCACCCCTTCTGTGGAACATAGTCCTAGATACCCTGATTAATCACCCCAACAACAATGGATTCTACAGAATTGCATACGCAGATGACATAGTTATCTTGCAGACTGGCAAATTTTTGAATGGATGGGCTTGAATTAATTGAAAAATGGTGGAACACTTACTGTCGATCAATCCCAGAAAGACTGAGATGGTCCTTTTCACCAGGGAAAGAAGTTTATCGGGTTTGAAACCTCCCGAAATCTTCAAAAGCAAACTAAACTTGTCGGAAGAGGTGGAATACCTTGGTATTACCCTCGACAGGAAACTAACATGGAACTCTCATCTACACAGCAGAGCAAAAAGAGCATATGTGGCTTATGAGCAGTGTTGGAAGACAGTGGTACGCACAAGGGGTCTGTCACCCCGTGTGGTCACCTGGATATACACTGCAATAATAAGACCCATGTTAACGTATGGAGCAATTGCATGGGGACCAGAGGTTCTACAAGTAACGGCCATCCAAAAATTATATCAAATACAGCGAATGGCTTGTTTAAACATCACAGGAGCCATGAGAACAACACCAACCGTAGCAATGGAACTAATTACTGGTCAGACGTCAAGGAGGTTGCGTTAATGGCCATGGTACGATTGCGCACGGCTGGTGTAAACCCTGAAGTAGGAGTGGGCCAATTGAGGTTAAGCCTATGGCAGGAAGCACTCACTGCGCTACCTCTGCTGCAGGCAGCCAACGATGCAATTGAACCCAGGTTTTTGTTTAACAAACCCTACAAAATTCAAATAAAACAGAACACAGAGCCAGATGCTGCAAATGCAATACGCATATATACAGATGGTTCAAAAATGAAAGAAGGCTCAGGATGTGGAGTTTACTCGAGAGCATTAAGCCTAAAGATTAAGTGGGGAATGGGAAACAATACCAACGTGGTATCTCTGGTATCTCAATTGCCACAAAAGAACTAACCAGAAGAGGAATTTCTGGCAAAAGCATAATAATCTGCACTGATAGTAGACAACTGACGCCTCGGCAGATAACAATATTATCCTGAGGTGGGTTAAAGGGCACGACAGGAGTAAAGGAAATCGCATTACTGATCCTTCAGCCAGGGAAGCAGCTGGACTAAGTGACACCTAGTGACACCTACGGCCTAACGACTTCGACTTGCGGAACTAGCCAAATGTTACACCCATGAATCAAAGGATGCAGTCTTGCCAGGATCACCCTAGGCGACCCTGGGAAGCTGGCGCCTAAGAAATATTTGGCGATGACCAGGAAAAACCTACTTTTAACAGTAGCATTTCTGACTGGCCACTGTCAACTAAGGAAACCCCCCCATACTATGGGGCTAGTGGATACACCTCTATGCAGGATGTGTGAGCAGGAAGATGAAACTGTCAGGCATGTCTTATGCGAGTTATCGTCAATGAGAGAGTGTGTGTTCGGTGAGTCTTGGCCTACACCTGCCGATATAAAGGAGATGTCTCCTAGTGACCTGTCCACCTTCCTGAGAAGGACAGGATGGACAATGACCTAGGAGGACAACTCCTCGGGAGGATGTACAATGGGTCACATGTGGCCTAAGTGCTGTGAGCCTACACACTCACCCTCCCTACACTACAGATACAGATACAGATTGGGGTATTTCTCCCTCCTCTTTTCATAATTTGTTTGAGTTTGGTATGATAGTTTTTGAACACCCTTTATAACTAATACATTATTGATTCATGGTTTTTAATTAAATATTAACTGTATCTTTCACGGATATAATTTCATTAAATAGACCCATCAAATTCGTTGAATATTTACAAAATACGACGCCCACCCGCTGCGAGACAAAGCGAGCGCGTTAAATAGAGAGAGAGAGAGAGAGAGAGAGAGAGAGAGAGAGGGGTTTTATTCCTCAGTGATTAATAAACTCCTAAAGTCTGCCAGGGAATCCTTTTTGTGAAAAGGGCCTAACGGTGCCGGTGCATGATCGGTCGCCATGTTATCAAATTTATTAGAAATTTATTCAAATCACGACACGGCATATAAATCGCATTTAATATTTAAGCTTGATAAATAAGCGTAATGTATCAAATGGAAAACTATAGAAGAAATATGGAGTTTAACTTTGAAGGACAAAGACATTAACACAATAGCAGCTGATAAGCTATTGTGATGATATAATAGTTCATCAACGTGACACTAACAGAAATGGTGCGACTAGCAGACCTTGCTGGAATGTAGACGGTGTCTTTTTCGGAACAATGGCGTAGAGAGGTTGTTTTCTCTAAAGGGTGACATGACCTTCGTTAATGTATAGTTAGTCGGGTGGATTAATTAACTTTGCGTGTCAAAGAAATATATATTTTTTTATCACTTTACACAAAATGTCCCTCTAAGTTGGAGTCATATGGAAAAATATTTTATTATTATTAATTTTAGTACCTATACAGGGTGATCATTTGAATTCCGACACATTTTATGAGGAAAAAAATACAAAATTGGCAGCAGCGTGGAAAAAAATTTCTTATTTCCTGAAACCGTTCAGTCAAAACCACCTCTCGATATCTTAATCGGTTTCCAAGTCATGAAAATGTGTCGGAATTCAAATGATCACCCTGTATAAAAAGTTCGAAGGAATAACTCAATATTGTGTTTGTTTTATAGTATAGAAGATCTCCTCACCTTTTATAGAAATTCTCCTCTATAGGCCATTGTTAAGAAAAAAATGTAAGCATTGCCATGTTTCTCTTTCTATAAAACATATCATCTTAGAGTGTCCCGAATATTCTAGATATAGAAGACAGAATAATTTAAGTGCGGTATTCAAGGATGTGCTCACCAAAGACATTAATTTGTATAACAAAATTTAAAAATTATCTATAACACAAATACAACACATACTACTTGCACAGTATATGAACCAACCAGTAGTATATCTCTCATAAATTTCATTCATAAATTGCCAGAGCTTTTGATAACCTTGAACGTATCGTTTTACGATTCATTTTACCATAGGCGTAGGTGCATACGTTTTAAAATGACTTGAACGTGTTAAATGTTTTTTCTTAAATATTGTGGAACAGTACACTGATGAGTTAAAAAAATATTTTTCGATATCTCTAACGCGAAGCAAAATATCGAGAGGCGATCCTGTTTGTGAAATTTTAGAAGTTGAGTTTAAAGTCCAGATTTCAGTTGACTATTTCAAGAAATGTGGCCCATCAAACTGCATGACTCTACAAAAATCCGAATCTGTAATTCTTCAAACAGCGAAAATATGGGAGTGTCTTCATCTTAAATGCGACACACTGTATAATGAATCTAACAAATTTTTAAAAATAATAAAAAATTAATTTAAAGTTAGAACGGATACGAAATAAACTCTCTGTATAGTTATTGTTATGCAATGATACCACTGAAGGAAACTCTATATATAACTCAAGTACGGTTCCATAAGCAATTTTCTATTGTATTGTATACTTTGAGAAAATTAAGGAAAAGCCGACGATTCTAGAGTATTATAAACAATTGTTAATTCATGTCTTTGCTTGTTGTCGCATTGTTCCGATGAAATTAGGGTTACATTCCGTATTTTATTGTCAAAGATAATACAACTTTGTCGAGCGACATATTTAATCAACAATAAGAAATAAGGGAAAATTGCCTACTAAGAAGCAAAAAGGTTTTTCTTGTTAATAGAATAGAAGAATGAAGCAGGCCCATTTTGGTCGCGTTTGTTAGCCACTGGCGAAAAGGTTTACCATTGAAAAAATAAATTTCGAGATTTCTAAAAGAATTTCTCTCTTTTTTCGATAAACAGGAAATTTGAATTGAAATTGATAATGAAAAATGAAAAGTGAATGCTGTTAGTTGATCTACTCTGGTTCATGCTAACCTGTATAGTCCTACAATTTCTTTTATTCAAGAGAATCTTTTTCAGAGTTTGGTCGATATGAAAAAACTCGATGAAACACTGAAATTTATTCTGTATCATCTATAATGATAATAATGAGAAAAAAAGAGAGGAAATAAATGAAATATATATTCCACTGTTATAATCGAATTTCGAAAACTCATTACATTTTCCTTTCGAACTTCCCAAACAAAATTATAAAATCGTTTTTACGTTTGCTACAACAAGCGAAATAAAACCGGAATACGAAATTTCTACTAATTTCTTTCCATTTTCAAGGAAATTTGCAAATGATTATTTTTGAAAAGTTTTCTAAGCGAAAATTTCGAAAGCGACTATGCCTAACATAATAATAATATCGCAGTGGCGCACTGTCACATTAAAAAAAAGTTCAGTGTAGGTAATTGAAAGATGCCAAAAATAATGTCGATTCAAAAAATGGCATTATTTATCATAAATCTAGAAAAAACTAGTGAAATGATCAGGCATCAACAGAGAACTGGTGGAATGAACAGAAATCTACGAAAAAAACTAATAAAATTATCACAAATCCAGAGAAAACTAGTGAAATGATCAGGCATCAACAGAAAGCTAGTGAAATGATCAGACATCAACTGAAAACTAGTACCTAAAATGAACAGAAATCTACAAAAAAATTAATAAAATTTTCACAAATGTAGAGAAAACTATTGGAATGATTAGACATCAACAGAAAACTAGTGAAATGATCAGGCATCAACAGAAAACTAG
>CAJUYI010001924.1:1685-40479 GCA_910591695.1 Galerucella pusilla
ATATGGAATACGAAAGACTATCACATTATCAACATTTCTGTGAAATTTGAACGCGAGACATCGATATATGGCTTTACAGTAATAAAAAGAATGTTGTAGTTTTCTTGAAAATGACTATTTTTCAATTTTTTCGACCCTCGTATCGTTTGTCAGCGAAATTTGGATATGGAATACGAAAGACTACTCCCTTACAATATTAACCTCTGTGTGAAATTTGTGTCAAAAACACGGTCCACAAAATGTATTTTTCATTACGGAATATCAAGTTTGAAGAGTTTTTCTTTCTTGAATTAAAAAAACGCTGTTTTTTTTTGTTTCTTAATTGAATTACTTGAAAAAAGGTAACGCAGAATTTCATGGCTTCTTAATCAAAAAAATTGAAAAAAAAAGGTAACGCAGAACTTTTGGTTTCTTAATCAAAAAAATTGAAAAAAAAGGGTAACGCAAATTTTCGGTTTCTCAATAAAAAAAAATGAAAAAAAAAGGTATCTCAAATCTTTCAAATGACGTAATTTTGACATTTCATCAATTCTAATTCGACATTAGTTTTGTGAATAATAAAGCCTTAGTTATTAAAAGGGTTTCATTACACTCCGTCTAGTAATAAATGCTCCATGGTATGTTTAAAATGACTATACACAGAGATCTAAGAATACCATATATCAGAGACATCATCACAACTCGCTCAAATAAATTCAGAAAACGATGCTCAGATCATAGCAATCAACTTATCAGTAAAACCTGTTCAACCTCAGTGTTATATTATCTATGGTCAACCTAGCAATAGAAGAAAGAAGACTAAAAAGAATTTGGCCCGAAGATCTGTAAAAATCCAGAGAACCGTTAATGGACTCAAGCCACCAATCCACATCTCATTTACATTACTCTATACTATAGCAGTGGTCTCCAATTAGTTTCGCTCGGGGTCCGTTTCAAGAAATGAAATGACCATCGTGGTCCGCACATTTTATTTATAAGAAAAAATATTTATTAAACAAATGTAATTAAGGAAATATCAAAGGTATTTTGTTACATAGGTATCAATGCGAAAAATGACATTTTTGTTGCGAATTATCTGTCTGAAGTTTGGAGTAAAATTGGTGCAAGCTATTGACATTAAATCCTGGAGATGTTCCGTAGTAAGTCGAGATCGAAATTTATTCTTAATGAACTTCATCTTCGAAAATGCTGCTTCACAAATATATGTCGATCCAAACAAAGTAAGAAGTTTCAAAGCTAATTTTTGTAATTCTGGATATTTATTACCACACACAAATTTTATTGTATATTATATATATATATATATTGTATATATATATTTTATTTGTATATATATTTATTTTGTATATCGGAAGTAGTCTTTAGTGTAAGTTACTGATGTGTTCTTGCGGGTCCGCACAAAATGGGTCAGCGGTCCGCCATTTGGCGACCCCTGCTCTATAGTGTATAGTAGATTGTAAATTTGCAGTTGAATAAAAAAATTCTTATTAAAAACATTATTGGGTGCTGATACTGTTATTTTATTGTTTATTATGGTCGCTATCATGTGATTCATTAAGAATGTCCAATGTCTGAACTGTAGATTCTAGACCTCAAAATATGATGATTCTGCTCAACATGCCTTATGCAAATATTGCTAGTTTCCGAGATACGGGGTGTTCAAAGTTTAAATTTTGATTTTCGCAATAATTTTTTATGTTTTCACAATTTCTCTTTGAAAATTGGCAATTTTACGTTTTTTGGCATGAGGAATCATAATTTGCACTCTAATTTAACATTGCTAATAGAGGGCGCTAGTTACACTTGTTTGTGTTAATTATATCAAAGTAAACTTTTTTTGGGCTAAACACATACTAAAATAATAAAAAATATTAAAAAGCGTTAAATTCTACAAAAAAGTTACTCTTCTTTGATTCGTGTAACTCAATCGGTTATCGAGTTATTTGCTTCTAAAAAGTTCAATAAATTTTAATTTTTTCATAAAAAAATTTATTATTCCTTAAATATGTAACAATAACAAATTTGTAAACAAAAATAAAAAACTTCAAAGCAAATGCTCAAAATGCCAACCATTTACTTCCATACACTTTATGATCCGCTTTCATAAAATCAAAATTTAAACACCCCGTATCTCGGAAACTAGCAATATTTGCATAAAACATGTTGAACAGAATCATCATATTTTGAGGTCTAGAATCTACAGTTCAGAGGTTGGACATTCTTAATGAATCACCCTGTATAATATGCTGTGTATTGAATCTGCCATTTTTGGTGAGGATTTCTAAATGGGTACCACGAAGTTATCCCTTGTTATTTTATTTGTGTAGTTTTCTTGCTTGTTTGCAAAAACCGGTTTACATAGTTCAAATTTGGTTATTTAAATTGCTCAACTCTTTTTCACAGTGAAGTTATTCAGACAGTTTTCTCAGTGAAGGAAAGATGACATCTACTAAGACGATTTTTCCTTGCATGTACCAGGAATGATAATCTAATTACTACAGCTACCAATCAAAGACATATGGTTAAGAAAAATTGAACTCATAGAATACATGGATATGGTTCCATATGTACTGTGCCTGCACATTCCATAAAAAATTAAGTTGGGTTAATGTCTCATTGAAACTAGGAAAAAGTAGAAGCAAAAATACCAGTAAAAATTATCACTTATTTATTTATTCTTAAGATAACATACAATAAAATTACTTTAATTCAACAAACTAATCGATATGAAATATATCGTCCAGCTGTTTCTGATGACCGAATAATTTTGACCACCTGCAATAAAGGATAGTTTGGTAAGCAAATATGTCAGAATGGATAAATCACATTTAATAGGCATTTAACAAAACATGTATGTACACACCTGTCCTCTTTTCAACCCAAAATACCTTGCCACTGGGTCACCAGCCTGAATTCTCATCAACATGTTCTCTTTCAACTTACTGTACGCTGTTAAGGAAAACTGAAAAATTACTAAACTAGGAAGAAAAAAAATTTGAAAGTTGTTATTAAAAGGATACTATCTCAGTAAAAGTTCCTGTTTTTCTTCGGGTGTCATTACAACATGCTCAGGCACCAATTCATGTTCAGTTATATTAATAAGTAACTCAGATTCAAGGAATTGTTCCAATATATATTTTGGAGCCATATCTGCCAAAGATTGTTTTGCAGTTGGAGTCATACCTGAAAACAAATTCAAATAGAATTAAATAATTGCAGTATTCATGAAGAAACCTGTTAGTGATATAAAGTAATGCACATTCTTACCTGCTTGAACAACAATAATAGCTCGATGAATATTTTCCTCCTGCATACGATGACAATAAGTTTTAATTGTTTTAATACCAATTTTAGGTTCATCAGGGAAAAATACGAATAACTGATCGGTGGGATCATCATTGTGAGCTACTAAGACAATTAAATCGCTTCTAGAAGGCCTCTTTTCGCTAAAAAATAATACAAATAAATATTGGCTATACTTGTGTAATACTCGTTATTATTTACCTTGGTTTGTCTCCAAATTGCTCCTTAAACTGTTCTAATGTTTGATCCAATTCATCTTGAGTTACTAAGTAACCCCTGTCGTGGCACAACTAGGTATAAACAAAAAAGCATACTTTCAGTTTGGGTAATCTTTAAGTATGGATTATATCTTACTTGCATCACTGTTTTTCGAATTCTCCATAGCTTGTATGTTTCCGCCTCGTCATCCATGTTGTATTTAAATAAATGAGTTGATAATAAATATTATATTCAATTAGCACAAATTAATTATCAAACACAAAATTCAGTAACCTTCTCAGTATTAACCTCCTCTTCTTTACCATTAGTGACAAGTGGCCTTGAGCTTCTGACATAGCCCATACATCATCAGTATTCATCTATAAATTGAATTTGAGTTTAAAATAATGTCCTACTGCAACAACCATTGTCTAATATATATATATATTAGACAATGATGCAACTAAATTAACAAGGATGTTATTTATACTCTGGTCAATTTACATCAACATTAATTATCTAATATAACAAATTGTGGAGTATTATTTGTAACTTTGAGCTTCATCTTCATTACTTAGAATGATAGGTGCACCTAATCATTAGACTTGCAATTGTAAGGGGGACGAGTCCAGATTTAATATTTCCTATTTACCTTAAACCATAATCTATATATATTTATATATGCAACATTTGCCCAGAGCGAAGCATTATTAAATTTAGTTTACAAAAACTAATAAAAAACATTCAATCATATTTCCAGCAATTTACTTGTTTTTGCCAATCTTTCAATAAAATTGGTATTATTCATGGTTCACAATAAAAAAAAGGGAAAAATAAAAGACTTTATAACTTAGAAAAAATATTCTACTAGTTTATTCATCTGGTACTTCTAAGGTTCCATCACGAATTTCTTCAATAAGATCGTGTGGAGCTCTACCATCGATAGTGCAACCAACAGAATGAGCTGTACCAAGGACTTCTTTTACTGTTCCAGACAATTGTTTAGCCATAGATCTTGGCCTCATCTGTTTAGCAATAGATATAATGTCATCGAAAGTTATATTTCCGCTGTGTTTTACTAAAAAATAAATATATTATATTCCAATTACGAACTTTAGTCGTAAATTCAATCAACTCTCCATAAATATTACACAATAGCACAATTTTCAGACAGTACAGTATAACTAATACAAGAAACTAACAGATAGTGGTTAAGGGAAAAATTAGCCTATCTAATGAATAATACTTACTGTTCTTTTGCTTTTTCCTATCACGTGGGGGTTCTTTCAGGGCTTTAATGATAAGTGAGGCAGCAGATGGTACAACAGAAATTGTAGCTTGTCGATTTTGAATTTTCAACTGGACTGTGATTTTCAATCCTTTCCAATCTGCTGTTCCTTTAGCAATATCATCACCAACTTTTTTTGGGGACTACAAAATAAAACATCATTTAATAATAATTGTTCCAACACAATATCGAATTTACTTACCAAACCTAAGGGACCGATTTTAGGAGCCAAGGAAGATGTGGCTCCTACTTCACCTCCTACACACCTTAAGTAAACTGAAATTAAATAAAACATTATTATAATTCTATTCACACTTTGATTTAGACATTCAAAATAGGTTAAGATTTTTTCAAGAATTTGTAAACATACCGTATTTTACTTCAGTTGGATCGAATTTAGGTGGCATTTTTTATCAATTTTTAACACAATAAATGAATTAATGGACGATATATCGCCGATGTTTGTTGATTTTCCAAAAGTGAAGATATTTTCACAATGGACAAACTTATGAAAGAATATGTCAAGTCAATTGACAGCGAAACCGTCAAAAAAGAATCTTCTTCTTTTTTAATACAAAACCTTCACTTATGAGATACTGCAGTACAAAAATGTCAAAATATAATCTTACTTTTATTGGACAGCCGTTTGAAAAGACGCCAGTCCACGAACAAAGAGAAGAAGAATATTATTTTCAATGAAGAATGTCAAATTTTTGACTTAATGGTTAATGCTGCAAGTGTAAACATAAACAATAGAGAAATATAATGTCTATGGTGTAAACTTCGTAGTATATCAAATATTTTTATTGTAACACACAACTCCAACAATCAAATAATTCAGCAACTATTAATAGCCATTAAAAAGTATTAAATAAGAATTATTTAAAACATTCTGTTTAGGCGTTTATTTATATAAAACAATCTGATAAAAACTATAACAATAAAATATATATTAAATAACTTCTTTAAGTGCTTTTCTAAATGGGTACCACGAAGTTATCCCTTGTTATTTTATTTGTGTAGTTTTCTTGCTTGTTTGCAAAAACCGGTTTACATAGTTCAAATTTGGTTATTTAAATTGCTCAACTCTTTTTCACAGTGAAGGAAAGATGACATCTACTAAGACGATTTTTCCTTGCATGTACCAGGAATGATAATCTAATTACTACAGCTACCAATCAAAGACATATGGTTAAGAAAAATTGAACTCATAGAATACATGGATATGGTTCCATATGTACTGTGCCTGCACATTCCATAAAAAATTAAGTTGGGTTAATGTCTCATTGAAACTAGGAAAAAGTAGAAGCAAAAATACCAGTAAAAATTATCACTTATTTATTTATTCTTAAGATAACATACAATAAAATTACTTTAATTCAACAAACTAATCGATATGAAATATATCGTCCAGCTGTTTCTGATGACCGAATAATTTTGACCTATTCTCATCGATAGAACATAGTTGAGAGAAGTGAGTATTCTATCACACGAGTAGGAACGTTCCTTGCTCTCTTGAAATTTCGAACCGTATTCTGAGCCATGCGAAATTCTTGGACATTGTTGCCGTATGTTATCAATGAATTGAAGTGTATGTGGTAGACCATTTGCTCAAATAGTAGTTTAAGAGTAACAAGAAAACGTCATACCTTGATAGATGTCATTTTATATTTTAATCTTAGTGACAAAAATTTCCAAATCATAGATATAATATAAAATAAAAATGGACCGAAAACCTTCAATAATCAGTTCTGCGCAAAATGATGTATTAGTGCAGTTTATGAAGGATCATGAAGATTTGCAAACGGGCTGGTTTACTTTCTTTACTTTAATTCGTGACATATCAATGACATATCAATGTAAAATAAGTTATGCGCATGCGATTCGCATGAAAATATTAGATTCGTGTGCTTCAAAGCAGGAGAACAAAATTGCTCCCCTTCTACCAAAATTTCATAGGAAGAGAATCGGCGAGAATACGGCGTATGAAATTTCAATGGAACAATGGCGGATTTTCTCGTAGGAACGCTCACATCTCTTGGTTGAGAATAAGCACCCTGCAATAAAGGATAGTTTGGTAAGCAAATATGTCAGAATGGATAAATCACATTTAATAGGCATTTAACAAAACATGTATGTACACACTGGACTGATTTTCAATCCTTTCCAATCTGCTGTTCCTTTAGCAATATCATCACCAACTTTTTTTGGGGACTACAAAATAAAACATCATTTAATAACAATTGTTCCAACACAATATCGAATTTACTTACCAAACCTAAGGGACCGATTTTAGGAGCCAAGGAAGATGTGGCTCCTACTTCACCTCCTACACACCTTAAGTAAACTGAAATTATATAAAACATTATTATAATTCTATTCACACTTTGATTTAGACATTCAAAATAGGTTAAGATTTTTTCAAGAATTTGTAAACATACCGTATTTTACTTCAGTTGGATCGAATTTAGGTGGCATTTTTTATCAATTTTTAACACAATAAATGAATTAATGGGCGATATATCGCCGATGTTTGTTGATTTTCCAAAAGTGAAGATATTTTCACAATGGACAAACTTATGAAAGATATGTCAAGTCAATTGACAGCGAAACCGTCAAAAAAGAATCTTCTTCTTTTTTAATACAAAACCTTCACTTATGAGATACTGCAGTACAAAAATGTCAAAATATAATCTTACTTTTATTGGACAGCCGTTTGAAAAGACGCCAGTCCACGAACAAAGAGAAGAAGAATATTATTTTCAATGAAGAATGTCAAATTTTTGACTTAATGGATAATGCTGCAAGCAGCGATGCCAACCCTACCGATTTATCGGTAGAACTACCGATTTTCGAAGTAATCTACCGATATACCGATTTGTGACACCTATCTACCGATTTTAAAGTGTTGAGGTTTGTAAAAACTTTTACTCTTTCGGATCTCGCCAGTAATGCTAGTATATCACATACAAACAATTCATGTGTCACACTTTTCTATGATTCTGGTTTACCGGTCTTGTTATTGACAACAAAAGCGAGCCGTAAACATGATTGATGAGTGCGGTGCCCGTTTAAAAAAAAAATCCGACCGCCTTCAAGTGAAATATCTTATATTTATTTTGGAGACAGCGCCTTTCAACCAGCAACCTGATATTCAGCCATTTGATCTAACAGCTTGGTAAATAGCTTGGATATTAAATTTTAGTAAAGTATTTGTTTATTCATAACAATCTCATAATTTTCTCCTGACCATACAATTTTTATCAATTGATTTTATTCTTTGCTAACGGTCTCGTTATTGACAACAAAAGCGAGCCGTAAACATGAGTGCGGCGCCTGTTTACAAAAAAAACAAGAATCACACTCCTTCCAGAGAAATATATTTATTTTGTAAGCTTTGTCCAAATGAAGCAAAACACATACATTTTCTTTTTATTTGGTAACGACGGTAACGTAAATATGTCGGGCTCATCAAGTAGCGAAAATTTTATGCATCCTTATTTCAAATCTACCGATTTCTACCGATTTTTCACCAGCAGACCTACCGATTTTTAAAATTTCGGGTTGGCAACACTGGCTGCAAGTGTAAACAATAGAGAAATATAATGTCTATGGTGTAAACTTCGTAGTATATCAAATATTTTTATTGTAACACACAACTCCAACAATCAAATAATTCAGCAACTATTAATAGCCATTAAAAAGTATTAAATAAGAATTATTTAAAACATTCTGTTTAGGCGTTTATTTATACATATAAAACAATCTGATAAAAACTATAACAATAAAATATATATTAAATAACTTCTTTAAGTGCTTTTTCCAAATACTGTGACATAAAAGGATAAACTTTGTCATAACTAGCAGAATTCTTCTGTCGTACCAAACTTTCATATTTTTGCAAGGCTCCAGCAATTAAATCTAATCTTTCAGCTTCATTATTATGATCATCTAGCCAGGCTGAAATTTTAGGAAGTGACCAACTAGTATTTTGATGCGGACTAGCTAACTCTTGACCAGCATAAGCAAATAACATCAATAATATAGTACTATGGGGAACAGGACTGTCAGTCGTTTGACTAGCTATAATTTCTTCAGGTGTTAATACTATAAGAGAAGCTACTGATTTAAGTAAGCGATAAGGTCTTCCCAAATCTGCTAAATGTGGACATATTACTTTTAAGGAAGTTTCAAGGTGATTAAAATCTGTTTGTAAACGAATTCGGCCTCCTTGTGCAAGAGGTCTCAATAACGATATGTGTCTTACAAATAATTCAATTGTTCGTATAGCAATTTCATTACATTTAGCAGCTAAAACTTCTCTATTTTTAAAACCATCAAGGTATGTTTTATGCACTCTTGAGATAAACTGACTCAATTCCTTCATGTAAGGCGAAGTATTCATTATTTTATTTGGAGGTTGCGTTTTAGCCCAATCCGATTCTAAATGTAATGTTATGATAATTTTTTCTATAACGGAATTCACTGATGTTATTAGGACTTCAATAATAGCACTCACCAAGGCATCAAAAGTTTGTAAGCTATCAGTTATGATTTTTATACAATTTTCTGTTAAAGTTCCTTTCATATTTGATAACATCCTTTGTATCTGAAGTTGAAAATAATGTAAAGAGTTTGCAATGTTTACATTTTTTTGTTGTCCGGTATTAGGTGTACCTCCAATGACTTGTGCAGCTTCCGGACCAGTTTCAAGCTGTTGTTCTATTTTAACAGCAAACATTTTTATACACTTTGAAATATTTTTTGAAATTCTTTCACTTAAATTTTCTTCTATAAGAGCTACACTCAATTCACTACTGACAATACGAGTTAAAGAATCAATTTGATCTTGAGAAGGCAAAGATATTTCTCCAGTAAACATTTCCTGTACCGGATCTAATAGTTTTGTTAACGACATTGATAAATATGCATTTTCCAAGTTTTTCAGTATGTTTTGGTTGAATAAAAATATGTCATATTTAAGTTTATTTGTCATATCTAAATAGCACTTTAATAATTTTGGATAGTCTTCTTCCATTGTTTGTTTTACTGCTGAAGGTGAATTCTGTAGTTCTTCCTGAAATACTTTTCCAAATCCTGTCCAAAATTTTTCTGCAATATTAAAATCTCCATTTGGCAAATACAAATTATTCAGAGTTATCTGTAAAAATTTCACTTGTTTGCTTATCTGGTAAATATCTTCTGCAAATACTTTTTCAAGTTCACTCCAAATTTTATTCCTAAAGCCTTGAGATGTACTAAGGCTGAGATGTCCTGGACCTCCTTTAGTTTTCACTGATGTATTCAAATGTGGTACTGCAAAGGCTAACTTCAAACTTTCTTTGCATTCATGTATATTATTATCAACAAAATTGTGAATCACTGATTTTATTGTTCCTATATTTATAAATATCTGCAATGCAGTTGTTGTCTGTGTTACATTTTCATTTCTAACTCCTTGATTTAAAGAACCTGTTGCCAATTGGATAACCTTTTGCTGGTGTGCTCTTATATTCCTCAATTCATTTGTTACTACATCAACTTCTTTCAATTCAGGATCAGATGCTAGTTGTTCCAACTCTTGTAAAAGGGAAGCCTTTTGTACAGGATCATTAGTATGGGACAGTCTTTTCCTTAATTGTTGTAATCTATTTACTTGTCTCAGAATGTGACTTGCCAAGTGCAAACGACTTAACACCTTGGTATGCTTTTCCAGTTCATTGTAAGGTACTGTTATCTGTGTTTTCAGTCTTTCAGCATCTGTAGATAGTGTTTTTACATGAACATTCATAGTACTTAAAATGGTTTCAAGTTTTGTTGCGTTGTTGGCTTGTTGTAGTAAATCCTCATGCTTTTCTAGTATTTGTCTATGTAGTTCATTATTTAATAGCTCTATTCCTTCAGCCAATTTCTTTACTTGATCTCTGATATTTAATGAATCACTTAATACCTTGTTCGATTCAGCTTTTAAGAACTTATTATAGAACTCATCTTGTTCTATCTTACAAATAAAATCGTTTTCCGTGTTTTCCATTATATAATAATAAGGAAAATTTACTTTTCTAATTACTTAGTTTTAGTACATATTTTTTGCAAACGTCGTTTGATGTCGGATGACGCGTGCTCGCGATGACGTTTTCTGTTTGGGTGGCTGAATAAATACTATATAATCTGAAATAGACATGTTTTTATTGAACCGAAAACGGCGAGCGGGCAAGAACCACTACCCCTACCCTCCATACGCTCCATACACTAGATACTAGATGTTTTTCTATCTCTGGCGGATGTATACTTTTTTCGAAGATTATAGGTTAAATTAAACAAGTTTTTATAACTGAACAAAATCGACTCAAAAATCGTATTCTATTTTTTCTGTGAACTGTTTGGGTTTAATTTAATCGATAAGTTGTGAAATTTCGTAATACAATACAAAGAAAACAAAATTGAAAATGTTTAACCAAAGTTCTCTAAATTCCTTTGGGGGAGCTGCAACACCAAGTACAGCAAACCCTATGAAAGATTTTGAAGTAGTGCAACCACCAGGTGACTCCATCAGTTCCATGGCATTTTCCCCTGCGACATTACCACAAAACTTTTTGATAGCAAGTAGCTGGGATAATAATGTTAGATGTTGGGAAATTGAACAAAATGGTACAAGTATCCCAAAATCCATGCAGACCTGTGGAGCTCCTGTATTAGATGTGGCTTGGAGTGATGATGGATCTAAAGTAAGTAACATTTACATGATTAGAAAATCTTCTCATTTGTGGCCCTTTAGGTTTTTATGGCTGGATGTGACAAACAAGCTAAAATGTGGGATTTGGCAAGCAATCAAGTAGTTCAAGTTGCAATGCACGATGCACCAATCAAAACTTGCCACTGGATAAAAGCCCCAAATTATTCTTGTTTAATGACAGGCTCTTGGGATAAAACATTGAAATTCTGGGATACCCGCAGTCCTAATCCAATGATGAGTATTAACTTGCCAGAAAGATGCTATTGTGCTGATGTAGATTATCCCATGGCAGTGGTTGGAACTGCAGGAAGGCAGATTATAGTGTATCAGTTGGAAGGAAAGCCTCAGGAGTATAAGAAGCTGGACAGTCCTTTGAAATATCAACATAGATGTGCCGCTATATTTAGGTAGTTTGATACCAAAAGTACATTTATATATTTTTAATACTAATATTCCGTAACTTTTCAGAGACAAAAAAAAATCACCTACTGGATATGCATTAGGTTCAGTGGAAGGTAGAGTAGCAATTCAGTATGTTAATCCAACAAATCCTAAAGATAATTTTACATTCAAATGTCATCGTTCGAATGGTACACCTAATGGTTATCAAGACATTTACGCTGTAAATGATATTGCGTTCCATCCTGTACACGGCACTTTAGCTACTGTAGGTGCTGATGGCTCTTTCAGTTTTTGGGATAAAGATGCCAGAACAAAACTGAAACCCTCAGAGTTGATGGAACAACCAATTTCACGGTGTGCTTTTAACCATAATGGACAAATATTTGCATATGCAGTTAGTTATGATTGGAGTAAAGGCCACGAGTTTTACAACACTCAAAAGAAGAATTACATTTTCTTAAGACCATGTTATGAAGAGCTTAAGCCCAGAACATCATCTTGAATATCTTTCTAGCTCTAATTTCTCTGTATATTCCTTTTTTTTTAATAAATCGCTTACCCTAGTAACATTTATTATTTTTATAAATAATGTGTGTGAAATAGTGTAATATTGGCAAAGAAAAATTAACATAGAGGGCCTTGAAAATATTAATTAAGCTATGAAAATTTGTGCCAAAATACTGTTTTTGATACTAAATCTAAAAAAAAAAAATTAAAACAAAATGGGTCACACTGTATGAGAGGAAGTAAACAGTTTCCGATTGCGGCGGGAACAAACCTCATGTTGACTTATATAGCGCCCTCTCTGACGGTCTGTTTTGGAACTAGTGGTGAGCGATATCGTGATTTTTAAAACAATGTTAATTGCTACTGTGATTTTTTGATATCAGCGATTTTAAAGCGTGACGTGATCACGACTTTCACAATTCTATTACAGTATGGCATTGCTACTGTATATACATATATCAAATATTGCGACTCGGTTCGGGTAAGGTAAATGGAGGGAAGGGACAAACTGAAATACAGTAAACTTCAACAAAAATGAAATATTTCATATTCTTTAAATAGTAAATTTCAGGTACAAGAACATGTATCAACTAAAAAAAATAATTATACTAAATCTCACTAATATCTTCATCCTTTCTTAATTCCGTTGTTTGATATTTGTAGTTTATGGTGATATGCAATAATCGACCATATTGAAATATAAAAATGTGATTTTTTAACAAACAGAAGACGATAGGAAACACGGCAAAATCGTGCTATGGCCGTGATCACGTCACGGTGTTCTACGAGATCAGGTAACAGTCGTGATTCGTGAATTCTATATATCTGTTACTAAATCACAGTTAGTGATATCTCGCTCACCACTAGTTGGAACTATTTTGACATAAGAATCACACAATAGCTGTATTCTTTTTACCAGTCAACTGTCTCACTTGTGCTGAGATGAAGTAAGTAAATTGAGGCAAATTTATATCTAAAAAGAATGCATGACAGTCACAGATCACAATTATAACATAACCTCTAATGTTTATATCTCGGATTATACCACAAAAATTTAGTTTATTCACAATTTTTTTTTTCAACAGGCACTGAAAGTACCATAAATGCCACTTCTTAAAGCAATTCTTATTTAAAAGAACATTAACCACACTTTTAAGATAGATGTGACATGAGACATCAGCAAATATCCGGTACAGATCGCAAAAAGTTTTCAACTCATTTCTAAGTTCTATAAAAAGCTAGCTCAATTGGGGTAAGGAGGGAAGAAATTTTCTTAGTTAGTCTCACTTTGTACTCAACTCGAGCCAGATTGAAAGAACATAATAATATACTTTTTACTAATTTACTGAGACTAACTGAGTGACTCAGTTAATCTCAGGTAAACGTGGTAAAAAGAATACAGCTAGTAGGTGTGCTCTTTTTGACTGAGATCTCAGTTAATCTCAGCTCACATCGGTAATGTGCGAGTTCTTTTTGATTTACTCACTTCGAAGTGAGCTGAGATTTTTCCTACCCCTTCACCGATGCTGAATATGATGTAAGGAGGTATCAGTTTGACTTGAGTCGGAAATAAAGTGGAGGGGATGAAGAAATATTTTATTTTGTTTGCATATAAACACACACAACCTAATTTTTTTTGTTACAAATTATCAATTGACTAAATAAAAAAGGAATAATTATGGTCCCAATAACATTATTAGATGCTAATTCGAATTTATATGTTTATATGTCTCTTATTCATGCATGCGTTGGCAAATCGCGCGTTTCAATTGAGTAGTTCGTTCTTTTTGGTGCTTACTCACATCACTGTATCTCAGATCACTTCAACTGAAGTGAGCTGAGATCTCAGTCAAAAAGAACACACCTAATATACGAAGAAAAGTAATATCTACTAGTTGTAGAAAAATGAAACCACACAAAGAAAAATGAAACCACACAAATTGCTGCTTATAATTTAATCATTATAGAATATTGATACATTCTAACTGGCAATTGAAGAATTTAAAGACGTAATATAATATAAAACACTATCAATCTTATTGTTTTTTCTTTGGTACGTACTGAAGAACCAATACCGACTTCGGCGACAGAGGTATATTCGTAGAATCCTTCTTGGCACTACAACAAAATATCCATGTTAGTTTTTTTTTATTAATATCAATAATTGTTTTTTCTTACTTGACATCTTTGAAGGCAGTCTCGTTATAATTTTGACTGAAGTACTGTATAGTCACTTCCTCCAAATCAGACAACGAGGGTATGTCTCGCCTTACGTCTAAAGTAACTGTTTGATTACCAGTGTTGAGAGCTACAAGAACTCCAGGATTTCCCGCAATCTCCCTAAGAAAAAATATCGATCATCAATAAACTCCAACAATACGAATTCATTTAATAGAAACTTTATTTTGTATACTATACCTTTGTCTAAAAATTTATAGCAGCATGGAAAAAAATCAAAATTGAAGTTTGTTGATAGAAAAAAATAAAGAAATTGTAATATTGGGCGCGTTCAGCCACGCTAGCGCTGAGTAAGCACATAGAGTAATAAATAAGAGAGGTTTTAAAACATATTATGGAAGAAACTGGCACAAAGTTTGTGGGCAGCCAGTAGCGCACGGCGCTTTACAGCAACTAACTGAACTAACAAACTCCGCCTCTCTCTACACAAGAACAAAACTTGTTTACAGATTCATATAGATTGACAAAATTTGCACTTCCTTTCTAAACTTCAGAGTACAATTTCCATCCCAATTCAGATATTGACTGTTTTTGTATGTTATTTGGATATCTTATTGTATGAAAAAATTAATAATATTATATTTTCTCACTTGCAAAGGGTTTTTTTATTCTCCTACCGTAATTCCCTATAATATTATTCTAATACAATATTTGCAGCTGAATGATTTAGCACAATAATGTTATTTCTTAGTCTACGAAGACTTGACTTGAAAGACTAAAAACAAATATTAAAGTGCAAAATCATTCAATTGCAATTATTGTACAATATTACGCGCATGCTGAAAGCTTTAAAATTCGAAAAGCGCGCGTCTTGAGTACTATTTTGTACCAGTAAACAAGCTAGGAGCTAGTGGTAACTTTGTGTCACAAAACACTACACATTTAACATATCTCTTATTTATTACTCTGTGAGAAAGCAGAGGGCGAATTTGACCGCTAAGTGACAGCGCTAGGTCTAGTCAGAGAGTATACCATCTAAGAAGAGACGAAAGCTTTGTCGGTTCCTTTGAAGTCGGAATAAGACAATATTGAGCGGAAATACGTCGAGGCATTGACACATAAACTACCTAATACACTGAGAAAAGTATACTTTGGCAAGTTTACCTGAAACCATGAAAGGAATGCAGTCGAAAACATTCGACATTGCCACGTTTAACCATAAAAAAACTGCTAACTATGTAGTGATAATAATAATTAGAAATGGGTCTTTTTATTATTAACAATATTAAAAATATGATTCAACGTTAATTTTATAATGTGCTTGTTTCCTTGGATTTATTCTATTAACATTATTTTTTCAATTCATGAATATTAAAAGATGAACACTTTTCCAAATGAGTTATGCGCTTCTTCAAGCTTTGGCAGCGTTGTACGAAAACCATAATGACCACACCCTCCTAATTACATAATTGGTGATTTGTATTGACCAGCTGACTTCTTATTGGCAAGCGCGTGCGTGTGATCTTCCCTCTCACTTCGGCAATTGACTGATATTGATTTATCCAGTGGCTTTGGTATTGTCAGTGACCTTTGTATTTTCAGTTTTACTTGGTGAAATAGGTACCGTACGCCACTTGTACGTTTGACAGATATGCGCCATGTTTTTCCTCGCCTCTTACCGATGCTGCATAGCTTCAGATAAACTTGCCAAACTATAACACTCCACTAAGAAAAATAGTAGTGTTGATAAACATTGGGTCTATAGAATATTTTTTTAACTACTAACATGAGAACACCTGATTATTCATCTCATGTGTGTAATGAGAAGTGGCTCATTTTCAACCTAATCTTAAAATAATACACGGTGAACTGAGGGGAATGTACGGAAGTGGCGGCTTGACATTGACAGATAAACTAATTAATTGACGCATGTACACACAAATTTGCGATCACGAAAACTACTTTCTTGCGACTCTTGTTAGATGGCGGCCATTTTTTCCAGCGAATTTATTTTTTACGCCAATTTGGTAAGCGATTCATTATGTCAACGTCAACCCAGAGAGAAATAATACCTTATTATGTCAACGACAAACAACAATTCAAACCTTAAAATTTCTATTGTTTACTTTTTATTAATGTTTAATAAAGTTTAATTATGGCGGAGAATATCGAAACGTATACAACTGTAGAATTTATTATTGAAGGAAAAATATTGCGTGGAAATATACCAATTAGAGGTGGAAACAATTCCACAATATTATTTTCACCTTCCAGCTCTTCTAACATTAAAAAATTAATGAGGTTTTCCATTTAAGAGATAATACAAAACTTTATATTTATAAAATAAATTCAAAGGTTATGTGATGTTTGATGTTTGTCATAGTATCAAAGCATAGACGTTCAGCCACCTTCAAGCGGTTTCACAGAGCGCCGCTGCTAGCGCTAACTTTGCACTAGCATGGCTGAACGCGCCCATAGTATCAAAGCATATAGTTCATTTACGATAAGTTTGCAATTTTGACATTTGTAGTAACAATTGCAGCCACTGAACAATATCTAAATATCCAAAGTGTGAATGGAATAATTAATCATATAAAAGGGGAATTTACGGTCCAAAAGTTGGCTGCCGTGTCCGGAGTTACCAGACAATTTTATCAGAATTTCTTGTGTTAGTTTGTCGTTTCCATTTCATTCGCATTTTATAGTTGGACATCTTGAAATTTATGTATTTAATCATCAACATTTTCTCTTATTTTCGAGTTGAATGTAATCTTATGCAATAAACAACTTATTAACATAATTTTATGCCAACTACTGGAAAAAAAGTTATAACGTGGCAACGATGTAAAGTATCTGTCATGTTTTATTATTGCAAACTTATCATGAATGAACTATGTTCAGCTATAGTTTATCTGAAGCTATGCGACATCGTTAGGAGGCGAGGAAAAACATGGCGCATATCTGTCAAACGTACAAATGGCGTACGCTACCTATTTTACCAAGTAAAACTGAAAATACAAAGGTCACTGACAATACCAACGCCACCTGATAAATCAATATCGGAAAATTGAGGAAGTGAGAGGGAAGATCACACGCACGCGCTTGCCAATAAGAAGTCAGCTGGTCGATACAAATCACCAATTATGTAATTCGGAGGGTGTGGTAATTATGGTTTTCGTACAACGCTGCCAGAGCTTGAAGAAGCCCATAACTAATTTGGAAAAGTGTTCATCTTTTAATATTCATGAATTGAAAAAATAATGTTAATAGAATAAATCCAAGGAAACAAGCCGTTATAAAATTAACGTTTAATCATATTTTTAATATTGTTAATAAAAAAAAGACCCTTTTCTAATTATTATCACTACATAGTTAGCACTTCAGTTTTTTTATGGTTAAACGTGGCAATGTCGAATGTTTTCGACTCCATTCCTTTCACGGTTTCAGATAAACTTGCCAAAGTATACCTTCAAGCGCTTCCACAGATCGCCGCTGCTAGCGCTAGCGTGGCTGAACGCGCCCATTTGTCTGCTACTCACTGACAAGTGACAAATGACAAGAGCAAACAAATTACACAAATGTTTTTTTTTTAAACACAAATGATTCTTACCTAACGAATACGAACACTGTATTATCACCAATAGAGTACATATCACAGTTGCCTCGCATAATCGACGGGGAATCCCTGATTTTCAACAACTGCGGATCGAGTGTAGCATTGAAATCTACCAAACTTGCTCCTGGTAGAAGATTTGTAACAATACTAATAACGTCAGATGGTAGAGAAGACGATTGTTCCTTAAATAAAATAGTTGTATTAAAGTGAATAGCTTTGATATATTAAAAATCATTCAAGACTTACCCCCCACAATGGCCATTTAACGTTGTCCACTTTAAATGTTTGATTCAATCTTTTGACTATGGCTGTAACATTTTCCTTTGAAAATACATTTGTGATTAAAGGAAGATCTACTACTAATTTGTCATTTACTTGGTATGATTGAATTTTGTTTAATTCTTCAGCTACCATCAATACACCATCAGCAGCTTTACTGGTTATAACCTAAAAAGATTTTTTTTTCAATTAATCATGAGTATAGTAACATTTCAATACACTTGGCAACACTGTAACTGACCTCTTTCCAATTTGATAACAGCATACCAAGATCCGCTAAATTCATCGTTTTTGTACGCATGAAAAAACCTGCTTCGCCGACTTCCACCCCGGCTTTGTTCGTAAGCAGATTTTCGTCTTCAAATTTAGAATCGACAAGTAATAGCGGTGCATTCCTAATACGTATTCCGGAAGCTCCAGCTTCAAGGAATTTTTTCATCACTTCAGAAAACTCTTTCACTACCAACTCGTTACGGAAGTTAAGATGGGGATATTGCAACGGAGCATAGTAATATTGATTGCGTTTTTGGGAAAACTTCCATGAGGAGTTATTATTCGGAGTCAGCTAAAATAAAAAAAATGGAATGTATATTTTACGATTGTAACAATAAGTTGTGCTTACCCAATTGGTAGGTGGATTTGGAACATCTCCTATAAATTTAGGCTTTTGCCAAATATAGTAATCATCAAAAGTGCTGTTTTTATCTTCACTTTTTTCAAACCAAATATCAGATGTTGATGGATCTAAGTCTATTATTACTTTGGACCCCATGTCTTTGCTTTGCTTTATCAGTTTTATTATGTCATGAGATTCATCAAATGGTTTGTAGGCGTCATCAGTCCAAGTGATAATCAAACCTAAAATAACAATTATAGAAAACCATAAGTGTGCAATATACTTTTATACATTATTATTACCTTTAATATGTTTATTGACAGTGTTAAGATCTTCGGGTCTTGTGTTTTGTTTAAGCCCAGCTAGAGGTCCTACTTGCCACCTAAAAAATCATGTTGCTTGAAGAACCCATAAAAAATTGGGATTGAATATGTTTTTGGTGTGTTATGTATATTAATTTGATCTTACCAAGTTCTTGGTGGTGGTGGAATACATTTGGGTGCAGCATAAATAATCATTACAGCTCCGATTAACATTGCAGCCCATAATAACCAAAAAGTAACGAACAGAAACCAACGAAGCCTAACCCAGAATGGATCATTTGCATATTTCAATAATTCTTCTTTGGTCATACCCCCAAAATTATCTTTGGGTTCTTCTACAAATTATTAGATAGTAAAATCAAAATGTAAATAACAATATGTTTACCTTCACCAGCCATTGTTACTACTATATTCTTTTAATATAAAAATAAGTTTTCCAGAAAGTTTTAACAGACCAGTTCTTTAAAAATGGTTTGCACTTTTTTAACTGTCTACTTAACTTTGTCTGTTAACTGTACTTAATTGTCAAATTTCACAATTCAATATTATTGTTAGCTGTTGTGATTACCATTTATAAACAATTACACATAAAATACAAACAATTTAGTATTACTTATGATTTCAAGGAGAATCAATTGAAAATAAATATAGTTTGTAGTATCAATTAGTATTTGACTAATTCTTTCTCACCAATAAATGAATATTAGTAAATGTAGGGAGGTAATATAATACAACTTACTATAAATAGGCTTTATTACCTGATATTGTTGAGTGATATTATCACTCAACGCTAATATGTATTCATTTTAGCATTAATTTTATCACTTACCAATATCAAGTTTTGCATCTCCATTTTTCTCTCCCTTTGCAATTTTAACATCTTTTAAAGAAATTTCCGAGTTTGGAGATATCTTATTTTCATCTTTTGGTAACATCCTCTCATCTGCTCCATCAGATTCCTGTTTCTTGAATTTGCTCCCACTTTTAGCTCGTGTAACTGCATCTTCTAGAGATAAATTGCTTTTACCAAGACTTGTTTAAAAGAAAACGAAAAAGTTACATACCTTCCATTTCTTTTTCAGATATGGGCTTGTAAGTAGCACTCGGTGAGATTTTTTTATCTTCAGACTGGTTAGTCCTGTTCATTGTGATATAAACTACTAATTGGGTTAATTGAACGTATCCGGCGCCTTACCAAGTCTGTAGAGAATAACGAATTAACGACACAGACACGAGAAACCAAGAGGAAAAGAGCTGTTCACAACATCAGTATCATTATCGATTTTCTTGAACAGCAAAGATGATGCAAGATATTAACACTCTTACAACGATTCTACAAATAAAAAAAAGTCCTAATTCCTAACTCCTGATTCTCGAAATTAAAAAAGTATAATTGATCATAGAAAAGGTCATAAAACAAATTTTTTTATATTTTGGAATGGATCATTTGAGACGCGACTTTATAGTAACAAAAAAGATTGGTTCATTTTAAAATATCTGAATACTAGCTCTGATACTTGTGAATATCCAATGTTTCCACTAATTTTGGTCAGAAAATTACCTTTTAAGTAAACCACAGCAAGTAAACTATAACTATATCAGAAGTGAAAATGTAATGTGGAATTTATCTGATTTCTGATTAAAAAAATAATGTACGGTAGTGGTAGAAATAAGACAAATTCACGTGACGTCATGCCCTAAGGAATCTGATAATAAACAAGCGTTATTTGCACAACACGTGGTTCTTAATCGTTATTGATTTAAGTGCTTCTTTGTTTTAGTCGCTTATTACTATTATTTTAAAAGCTATATAACTTTTTGGAATAAAAATGATAATTAAATCAATACAAAACCACCAAATTTAAAATCTAAAGCCTAACCAAAGAATTGTTCCACCTCAGGGCTATTGTCAACTGTCAGTTGGTGGACATTGGCCCTCTTTTGGTCTGGTGACCGAACTAAACATAAACCTCAATAAGCCAAGACCAAGAAGGGAAAATTATTTAAATTAAAATCGATATTTCCAAGCATTAAGGGAATTAACGTAGAAAAATTCAAGCCGCAATGTAATTCCGCTTCATTCTGAATTTACATTTTTTGGAAAAGAAATTGACTTAGTTTTTTTCACAAAATCATTCTCGTAAATACCAGAAAACTTTTAGTAGGGTGAATGTGCCTGTTCACGACCGGTTAACAGAAATTTCGACTTTGAGATGTAATAAATCCTAGAAAATTAAATTAAATTTCGATTGTCATATCATTTTTGGATTGTTTGAAGCCTTGAGATGGGTTTAAAAAGTATTTTTTTAGTGTTTTTATTCATATTTCATTGAATAAATGTAAAAAAGTACATTTTAGCCTGTTTTCGACCACCCGTCGCAATTCTCGACCACTGGACCATTGGTTTTCGACCGCTTCAAAAGTATAGGATTTTAGATTTTACCATACCTAGATCCTTTATAAACCAATTGCACCATGTATCTTTCATTTTACTTGCTTAGGTAGGTGCCCATTAAATGAAACGGGATGGAAAACATAATAATTTTAGTAAATTCAATAAATTCATACAAAAACAAAATATACAGAAATTCTGAGACACACCCTCACTTAAAAACCACAGTTTTATATACGGAGCTCAGTGACGCCAAGTTTTCACTGATTTTTCGCGGGAAACGAAGATATCTATTCACAGTAGCACCACCTGTTCCAGATAATTATATGAAAGATGAAAGTTGTCGGAAACAAATGAATCACTTTGTTAAAGGGTTTCGCGGCTATTTTACTAATTATCGGCATTTAATTAGGAAAATGGTCGATATCTAGGTCGGCGAACAGGCACATTCACCCTATAAACTGAAATTTAAGTAATAAAAAGAACTTACTAGGTTTTAGGTATATTTCTTTTTTTTTGGCACTGTGAGAATCGTAGTGTATATATTCTATAAAATGAGATGTCCTAGATTTCTATTTGTAAGTGGCAGACATTTTGCATTGAAACAAAATAAAAAATTCTCAACCTTCCTGGCATATTTTTTTATTACAATAAAAACTTGATACTTTTGTATTCTCATGCAATTATCTACTACATTTAGCACTGCAACACTTATCGCCCTGACAACTTGTGTGAACAAGTTATCCTCTTTTAAATTTACGCTGTGTAATAGGTCTAAAATATTTAGATAATGGGTGTAATAAGATGATATTGTTAAGATGGTGCTTTGAGAAATTATTCCTATTCAATAAACATCAAGAAAAATTTGGATTTAGAAATAATTGAATAGGTTTTTTATTCCTTGTATATCCCATCTAGCTTTATAGATTAAAATAAGCATTTACTTTTCTCAGGTTATACAATAACCTAGGTTTAATAACACCTACTTATGTACATTAAATAATACAGACATAATAAAGAACGAAATAAAATGTAGTATAACGAACTAGTTTACTCTCAATGCTCTAGAACAAATTGAAATATTATACAGGTGCTTTATGTACCAAGTTGAACCAATGTCCACATTCGCATCTTTTAGGCTCGCCCTTGTGTAGCCACATCCAATTTATACTTGTTGATTCCTCTTCGCATACGCATCCTACCAAACGGGCATCGAAAGCTGATGGAATTTCATTGGGTTGAACTTTGCTACCTGGGCCTCTTTTAATTACTTTAATATCGAAGGGATTGTCATTACCTGCTACTTTTGCTAATAATTCACGTTTTTCTAATCCAGTTGCATGTTCTAGAGGGTCTCCCATCGTAACTAAAAAGTAGAGGTTATGTTGCAATATTTTTTACTTGGGTTTGTTAAAAGTTGAATATCAAAAAGTCTATTAAACAAATTAACTGTAATAGTTAAGAGAAACAATAAATATGTATTATCCACACAGATAAAATCAGTTTTATTGGTATTTTTTCAATTACGTAATGTCAATCTTATGCGAAAGGGTCTGGCAAGATCCAATTTTATGAAGGAAACCAATAAAATGTTACATACCTTTAGATGCGAATCTATAGCTAGATGAAAGAACATGCTTTTTGGCTGAAGATGAAATAATTCTTGTACATAACGAAGCCATTTTCGGCTATCCTTTATAGATGAAAAAATATGCCAAAGGAACTTTTCGTTTCGATATAAACTTTGATTTATCACCGCGAGAGTACGCCTAGTGATTAAGAGTGCCTACGTTCAAGTGGCTGTACCAGGTCCACCGCAGAGTAAACCGTCTAGATGCCAGATGGTGTATTCTGTGGCTATACCGCTATACACCACATCCACACTTTGAGAGTGATGTAAAAACTTGCGTTAAATTTTCCAACGAATGCGAATGATAACAGAGATCTTGAACAGAGATAACGTACTGTAGAGATTTATACCACAGATAACATAGTTATACCTTGCTCCTTGTTCTATGATTGTTATTCTGGGCACATTACTCTATGGGGCAGAGACATCTGGGTAGTAAACATAGAGAAATATAATATATTTTATTTTGTCTATGGTAGTAAACTAGTAAATCAGTAAATAATCGTCCATATGCCCATATGGTATGTCATTTCTCAAGTTCTCAAGTTTATTTATAGAAGTTACAATAATTGATAGTTCTCTGCTATTATTTTAGTTATTTTACCTATTGCCTTTGATCGAATGTTTGAAAGGAATTACTTGTGCAAAATACATCTTTCGTTTAAAAAAATTAGATATACCGGCTATTCTTGTTGGATTATTATTTGAATTTTGGGTTGTCTATTAAAAGTATATTGGTAAATTGCTCGCTCCGAGACTTCAGGGTAAGATAAATTATTTTAAATATTCATATAATATTGATAATCATCTGCAAATACGCCCAATGTCTGCGCGATGAGATGTGGGTTGTAGATTCATGTTTGTGTATGATGAAATATCATTCTTTACAAACACCTCTGATATAAATTAATTTTTACTTCATTTAAAAGGGAGGAAGTAAATTGTTTTCGATTCAAAATAATTTAATCTAGCTAATATATCAAAATATACGAAATCCTATGGAAAATTCTAACTATTTATGTTTTTACAACTTTTTATCTACCAGGGTATTAATAATATGCTTGTTATCTTCCTAAAATGTAATCGAGCTTTAACAATAAACTTAATATAATATTCCTAATACTAGTGATACTGAAAGTAGATCCTTTCTTTAGCAGAGCAATCAAAAAGTCTATTTATATTTTTCCAGATTACCAAGCAGAATGGGAGACCAACCAAAATTTTCAAAACTTTTCCATACTATAGAAGGTGATACAATACAAGACAGGAAAAAAAACTTTTTCAAATTATTGACCAATTCACAATTCTCCAATGAACAACAGTTAGAAAGTGAATTAAAAAACCTCAAACCAACTACTTACCTAGAAAACCTGTTTTATATTGACACATTAATACATTTTAAGCAAACTAAGGAACTTTTAGAAATCCTTAAGCAAGGAAATGAAATCTATATAAGTAAGATTTTAAAGCAAAAATGGTTTTTTGAAACAGCTTTTGAAGATATAGATATTGAGAAGCTTGTTAATGACTTTTTCCCTTGTTTATCGTTTTCAATAAGGAAAAAACTTTTGGGAAAGATTTCAAAATGCTGGACAGATGAAAAAATTGATGTTTTATTTAATGCTACTGATAAAAAGTAAGTTTTTTTTAATAGAGTTAAAGTAGATTTGATTTGGGATGATCAATTGTTGTTTCTTTTTAGATATGGTCTTACTATGGCACTTCCAATTTTACACAAATGTACTGCAACCAAAATAAAGTGTGTTATAGAAGAAAACGAATTTCAATTGCAACCAAACCAAGTATTGAACCTGTACAAGAAAAGCAAAGAGCTTTTTATTTTCTACTTGAATCATTTTAATAAAATTACTCGTAGAACTTATGAAGAATCCAAAGTTTTGAACCAAATTGCTTACAAAGATCCAGAATTGATACTTTCACTAGAAAAAAAAGACATAATAAGACTTTACGCTATTGGTAGAAGAACCAGCAAAACTATAATGGCCAAAGCAAAAGATGACATACATAAAGATATTGAACGATATTTCAAATTTTTAAACAAATCTGTAGTTGTGAGAAAACTTGGTAAAGATTTCCAACCCATTTATAAACAGCTGTTTCCTAGAACATTGGCACAAGTGAACATTTATAATACCAGCAGCAGTCTATTAAAATATTATCCAAAAAATGGCAGATGGAATTTATTCATAGAAACTTTCAAAGAAATTTTCACCAACAAATCCATAGAAGAAGCTCTATTAAAGTTTGGTTCACTGAAAACCTTTAATCCTCCTAAAGCAGTAATTTTAAAATGGGCTGAAATTCATTACAAACAGCAAGAAAGAAACTTTACTGAATATTTAAAATATTATGAACCGCCTAAAGCAGTTGCTATTATCAAAGATAAAATTAATGTTTCGTCCAATATTTCTGACAGACAATCGCTACTTTGTTTAATGATTTCAGTCTGCCAGGAAAATAAGGATTTGAAAACTCTGGAAGAAGTTTTGAAGTATATTTGTTTTAGGTAAGTACTTTTTGTATATTGCTTAGATACATTTGCAAAAATACAATGACAAATGACATTATATGTCAGACATCTTAATGCTGTCAGATTTTAAAGGCGTGGCCTAAATTTCACCAATTCTTGATATAGCACACTCTTACAAACGTCCCTTAACACTGAGAATAACAAAAACTGTTGACAAGATAATCAAAATGGCATTCAATCTGAACCCAAGTAAATAAATGTGTGTGCCATATTGTGTGAGCATCGACTGAAATCTGAGTCTGTAAAGTTGAGAACATATTCTTTGTAAGATTACAAATTTTAAATATATGTCTCCATGTTTTATATAATTTTGCATTAGAAGGATAGTCATGTGCAATATCAACAGCACTGGGAACACGAATACCATTTTTCAGGTTTTAGTTTCCACTGTTGTAGATGCTTTCTTGATTTTTCCAATATACTACAGATTCAAGCAATTTTAAACTTCCGGAGAATTTTAGTAGATGTCGCCATTGTCGCAATTTTCCAAACCCTAGCGCTAGCGTAAAGTTCATATTTCAATTTCAATAGCATAACATTGATTCGTATTTTTAAGTAAAAACTCCTTTAGCAGTTTTGTATGAATTTTGGTAGGGGAAAACTTATCGGTTTGGTGACTTTACGGCGTATGATGGAAGTAAGATAGGGATCAATTGATGTGAAAAAAATTTCCATCTACCCAGGACATACGTTTTGTAAGGGGTTGAATTATCTGTAAAAATTTCCTTCTTTCATATGCGTACGATTAAATTTTCATAATGGGTGATTTCAATTGTTGAAAATTCAATTTATCATGGACGTACGAACAAGTTTTATTAGGGGTTCATTTATTTGTAAAAAATTCCTTCTATTATGATTGAATTTTCATAAGAGATCAATTGATGTCAAAAAAAATTTCCATCCACCCAGGACGTACGATTGAACTTTTGTAAGGGGTTGATTTATCTGTAAAAATTTCCTTCTTTCATATGCGTACTATTAAATATTTATAAGGGGTGATTTCAATTGTTGAAATTTCTATTTATCAAGTATGTACGAACAAGTTTTTATAAGGGATCATTTATTTGTAAAAATTTCCTTCTATTATGATTAAATTTTCATAAGAGATCAATTGATGTGAAAAAAATTTCCATCCACCCAGGACGTACGATTGAACTTTTGTAAGGGGTTGATTTATCTGTAAAAATTTCCTTTCATATGCGTACGGTTAAATTTTTATAAGGGGTGATTTCAATTGTTGAAATTTCTATTTATCAAGGATAAACGAACAAGTTTTTATAAGGGGTTCATTTATTTGTAAGAATGTCCTTCTATTATGATTAAATTTTCATAAGGGATCAATTGAGGTGAAAAAAATTTCCATCTACCCAGTACGTACGTTTTGTAAGGGGTTGATTTATCTGTAAAAATTTCCTTCTTTCATGTGCGTACTATCAAATATTTATAAGGGGTGATTTCAATTGTTGAAATTTCTATTTATCAAGGATGTACGAACAAGTTTTTATAAGGGGTTCATTTATTTGTAAAAATTTCCTTCTATTATGATTAAATTTTCATGAGATCAATTGATGTGGAAAAAATTTCCATCTACCCAGGACGTACGATTGAAATTTTGTAAGGGGTTGATTTATCTGTAAAAATTTCCTTCTTTCATATGCGTACGATTAAATTTTTATAAGGGGTGATTTTAATTGTTGAAATTTCTATTTATCATGGACGTACGAACAAGTTTTTATAAGGGGTTCATTTATTTGTAAAAATGTCCTGCTATTATGATTAAATTTTAGATTCGTGCTCGTGTCCGACTCGTACTTGTCCGATTTTATTATTTTAATAGTTTTATTGGGATATTTGATTTTTTTAGGCATCGTAATGAAGAGAGCTACACCAGGAGTGAACTGCTATCTAAGCTTTCATCCGATTTCCAACTAGAGGACTTCAATGAAAATCATTGGAAATATATAGACGAACAAATCAAAATATTGAAGATTCAAAAAGAATTTTCCTTGTATCGGTATTCGAGTTTAATAGAGAAACATGTTGAATTTTTGATAAAAAACGGGAAAGATTTTAAAATTGTACTTACCGAATTCATCAAAGACATTGCAGATGAAGCAAATGTCAAAAAAATTAATATAAAAGATTTATCTATGGTAAAGCGGATTTATATAGAAATGGCAAACATTTTGGATAAATCTACAGAATTTCAAACGAAACAAACAAGATTTATAATAATGTTTATCAACTTTAGTATAAATAATCCAGAATTTTGTATAAATATGTCAGATTTCCCGAATTTGGTTTCTTCTATTCAACAAAGTTTCGCAAAAACTGAAAATTTCAAGGCTGATGATGAAAAAATAATACCAATTGTTTTAAATTACAACCTCAAATTCCCTTCTAATGCCATACCTCACAATGCTAATGTAGTTACTTTAATTTCACAAGTGGTAAAAGAAACACAATCTTTGTCAATTTTCGAAAATGTTTTATCCTCAAATCTCTTAAAAAAAGATCGTAGCAAAGTGGAAAACGAAATATTGGATCTATATTTACAAAATTTCATCGAAGATAACCCACAGCGTCGTTTAATTGAATGGTACATTAAAAACGAACCGAGAACTTTAACGCCTTATATTTCACAAATAATAAAAACAGCTTTAAGCTGGTATAATTTATTAGATTGTAAATTGATAAAACAATATTCACATTTAGGTTTCGATAAAAAATCAAGCGAGTATTTCATCAAACAACTTAACGACGAAAAGGAAACTGATAAAAACAATTTGGTGAATTATTTGTCCATTTTATTACCGACTGAAGAATTTGTGAATATTATTAATAATAAATATTTGCCTAAAAAAGACAAACTCGACCCGGATGATAAGGAGATGAAAGATTTATTCAAATTACAATGCGATATACTTAAAACTCTAACTAAAGTTAACGAACCGTACAGAACTCTACCGATAGTTATGAAATTTTGTAGAGGAGACTTTCTACAACCAGCGCTACGTGCTTTGTACAGCGCTTTTTACAGATCCCCGGAAAAAATGTTATATTCTTACGCGCAATCTCTGTCAAAACAAGCGGTTTCTGCCAGAAAACACGCGGTGTTTTTAAGTTGCGCTGTGTTGGACAAAGAACATACTTTGAATTTATTGAAAAATACCGACGAAAGCAACGTTTCTAGTCAAAAATATCAACTATCAGCTACTATGAAGTATTTCCAAAAAAATCCGTCGCAAGATTTACTTGATAAAGTTACAGAAAGTTTTAACAGAATTGATATCAACGATAAAGAAACTTTGGATACTTTAAAAGACTTTATTGTTCCAACTAAGTTTCGATCTAAGTATATGGAGTCTTGCTGGAAGTTTTTTGAAGGATTGGCGTCTAAAGGGGTAAAGAACAAGGAATATTTGGAAAAGCTGTTGGGGACTATGTACGAAGAGGGGTTATTAAAATGTTTATCGCTTAACTTTTTATTGGATGTTATTAAAAGTCAGTTTTCCGTTGTTGAGAATCGTTTATCGGCATTGGATTCTTTTGTATTAAGAGTTTTACGATACCGCGTTGCGGAGAGAGCTGAAAATTTTGTTATTGTCTTTGACTTATTAGCAAAATTACCGAAAAAAACTAGATCCGACTTTTTCCAAGATTTTGTTAGAATAGTCGACAAAACAGTAGATGAAGATTTCCTACATACTTTCGATTCGAATTGGAATAAACATTTCACAATGATTGATAGTTTTGACGATTCAATTTTTTTAAAACTCATCCTATCCAAACGTCAAGGTTTACAAGCTTGGGTTAGTTTTCTTGTTGGTTATTTAGAACAACTTATCGATGAGTTCGGGTTTCATTCTTATGAACACTTTAAAGGACAATTTCAAAATGTTTTATCGACCACCATGGATGAAGATACAGAACGGTATTCAGTTTATTTGAAAATTCTCCAGCTTAAAGTTACTCCTACTACTTGTATATTAATTTTGGATCTAATTTCCCCCGTCGACGAAGGTGACAAAGAAGAATTGAGAAATATTTATAGAGATATTATGAACATTTTGGGAAATGTCGACATACCCATTGTTCATGTTAATTTGAGTAATTTTATTATTCAACATGGTGAGTAAGTTGAAAAATATGACTGTATTCTCTTCTTCTACCTCTCCTTTAAGAGTTATTTACAAGATATGAGAACTAGATTTGGATACAAAATTAAAATACATGGCATTTAATACTAACCTTGTTATAAGTATTTTTTTATTTAATAAGAATGTTGCAGTTTATTTTGTAAGAATATATTTTTTATGTTTATAAAACCATTAATTACATTCCAGTTGTTTTTTTTCACCTCCTTAACATTAAATATAGGACTGTTGAGACACTTATTCTTTCCATTAATTGGAGATGGAAGTAAACTATTTTAGTTTGCAGGAAATTTAGGATGTCTACAGGCTTCAACTTGAGTAAATGTTCCTCTTCTATCCAGTAATCTCCCAGGTGCTGTGCTCTAGGATTCTGAAGTGCTGTGCAGTTGGAAAATATGTGGATGGTGGTTTCTTCTTCCATGCCAGAAAATCTGCATTCTTCTTCCTCCACTATTTTGAGCTTTTTCAGGTTCCCATTCAGGCGACTATGTCCCGTTAGGTTCCCTGTTTAAACCCTTAGCGCAGTTTTAATTTGATTTATGCATTCATTTGATCTCAACAGGTTGTAGTCACCCAGAAGAGTCTTTGATTGTATAAGCCCTACTAGATCTTTCCAATTGTCAGATCTTCCCTTTTTTTTGGCTTTACCTATTTCTTCCAATATTATATTGGGGCTGATTCCGCAAAAGGGTTCAGGCCCCCAGAAAGGTATTTCAGTACCCTTCTTTGCTAGTTCATCTGATATTTCATTTCCTTCTATTCCAGTGTGTCCTGGAATCCATAGTGAGGTGACTATATTGTTCTCGCCTAGTTCCTACTTTCATGTACTTAGAGTCAAACATAGATATTGGACTTCTTGTCTCCATTCAATCTCGTTCCCATCAAGTTTTATGGTTTTGAGGTTGAGTTTTCTTTCCTTAGAAAAGGCTATCAAGATGGTTTTAGTGGGGTTGATGCTACGTCCCACTTTTGCCTACACAAGCTATTTGTATAGTTCAGACCCTTTTGTACAATTGGGTCAATGCTGAGCCATAATTACAATTACTCTTTTTTCATGTAATTTGTTATTGTATTTTTTCTTAAAGTAAGAATTGTAATTGCAAAATATGTGGAGGAATTGAACTTTGTAATTATATTATTTAAATTATCTAAAAACAATTACTTAGAATTAAAAATATTATGTTCTCAATGTTGATAGTTAGTGGTAGGCAAAATATTAATGGCGAATCAATTCTTCTTAATGTTTTTATTCTCACAAGGTTATTATACCGATTTGAAAATTCAACTTTTGAATTAGGTATTTAAATAGTTCGCCATTTAGGATGTGACGTACATACCCTAAAAGAGAAGTCAGCTACATAAGGGTTGACATATAGGAACACAATTCTGTCGTCTTCTTTTTCAAAATCGTGTTGTATGACACAAAACAATATTTATATGAAATTGACATTATTCTAACATGAACAATTGAGGGAAAAACTAAATTAACTTAACTAAAAATATAAATACAATGCTTTCATTTTTTAATAATTATGAAACGTCAAACTTGTATAAACTGTAAACAAAAACAATCAAAACACTCATATTTATTATAATATAGACTTTGACACAGTTCTTCAAATTTGAATGGCCTTTTTCTAACTGGCTAATAGTTCATGCATAAATCATATAATCAGAAAGTGGCCAACTTCATTTTAAGGTTTGTGACGTATGTGTAGTGAAAATTTCAAACATTTAGGAGTTTCCTCCTGAAATATTCGGCTTAAAAAATGTTTAAATCAATTTTTGCTTAGAAGTACTAAGACAAAAGCTGTATTAAGCAAATAAATTGTGAAGCAGCTTTTAGTGGCAGGAATGTGAGCTCTTCCACAGGTGCCTGATGTTGGATTCGTTTAAAGTTGCTGTCAAATGGAAATTATTCAAAACATATGTATCTCAACTACTGCCGACTCTATAGTGGATTATTTTCAAATCTTTAGATGAAACAGGCTAATTGCGGACATTATAATATATTATATAGAGGAGAATTTATTCGGAATGGAATAAATGATAAGCGTAATAACATAGTAAATATTATTTTATTGGACCATCAACAACAAAGATATTACAAAATGATTCTTGTAGGTATAGTAAGGCACAAAGAAATAGAAACAAGTATAATAAATAATAATTAGTAATGTAATAACTATCTAAAAGTTTGTTGCAGCATGAGCTAGGTGAAAATAAACAGATTAGATTACAGTTTTTTTTTAAATTCACAAGCAATTAATACCTACAATTGTTTGGGTTATTTTTTTGCGATATGTACCTTATATTAACCAATCAATAAATACAGAACATATTGCCTAAAAGGTAGTACCATACAAAAGTAATCTTAGTTCTCAGGTTAAATGTAGTAGGCCGGTGCAAACATGCTCTGATTTTGTTAAAAAACAGCAAAAATTTTTATTTTAAGTGTCACTTCTATTCAAAATAAGTCTATATTCACATATGTACAACGACCAATATATTTGACTTGACATATTCTTATTTAATAAACTATTAGTTAAACTTTTGACTGACTCTAAAGTTTAAAAAAACCATATAATAATAACATTTGAAGTAAACATCCCGCCATTATTTAGTTGGTATGCATTTTCGTATGTTTAGTGTTTAGGGATTTTGAAATAAAAATACTGTTTCAATATAAAAAGTTGTATCAATACAAACTGAAACTTTTTAGAAAAGTGTACAACATACATTTTTAATTAAATGTAACTAATAGCAAATTATATTATTGTTCAGCTTTGGATATAAATGTCTAATTAGACTTCATACAGTGTGGAAACCACCTTATGGAATAAAATTCTTAATGTCATTATTTTAGAAAATTATAAAAAATGCCGAGACACGTCAACTTTTGGATTGAGTTGTGCGTTATGTAAACATAAATGTAAATGTACAGGGTGATTTACGCAAGTTTTCCATAGTCGGTGTTTTTTTTAATGAAACACCCTGTATATTTGCATATTCTTGAAATCCTCTTAATGAACCGATTCCAACAAACTAAATAATGTATGGTCAATTATGAATTATACAGGGTGAAATTTTAAAATTAATAATTTATTACACTTGAAATATTGGTACTTATTTAAATTAGCTAAATATGGAAATATCAAAAATCTAAACTAACTAATTATTAGACGTATTTATGTATATTAAACAAAACCTGCTACGCCCATGAATTTTATCATAAATACCTAAAAATTGCCTAAAAACGCCAATAATTATAGAATATTTTTGGTTTTTCATCCAATATTTATTTATTTATCTGTCAGAACTATCAAAAATGAAAACTATCAGCTGATGTCAATATTAAAAAGTGTTGTGTGAAACTGGGCTGAATCTGACCAATCAGAGGTCTACAGAATTGCCAACTTATATTCAAATCACTCCTCCTGGTTTTTAAATGAGGTATAGACAAAATCGGTAAATAATGTGGATTGTTTTTAATCGGTAGATAATGTGGAATGTTTTCTATTCTGTCAGTTGTTGTTGTGTTGACGGTTTATACTGAAAAAGTAATATCTTTGTCAAACACTCTTTCCTTGACGACATAACAATGAAATATTTAACTGAGACTCACCGAATTGAGATTTTAATGATGATCGGGTACGGGGATAACTGCAGAAGTCAAGTTGAAGTGGCAAACTTATTTAATCACAGGTATCCCGAATTGCCTAATATTTCACAAAGTACTGTGTCTAAAATTCATGCACAATTCAGAGAACTTGGACATGTCAAACCATTGAAAAAAAAACCATACTTCGTTGAAGATGATGTAAAAGTGGATATTTTGTTAAGTGTCGAAGAGAATCCAACTTCAAGTACACGTCAAATTGCCCGTGAAAATAATGTTAGTCATACAACTGTTCTAAGATGTCTTTATAAATAAAAACTTCATCCCTACAAATTTACTTTTGAGCAGGAGTTAACAGAAGACGATCCAGATAGTAGAATGGATTTCTGCGAAAGATTGATGAATAAGCTGAACAGAAATGAGATAGCTTTTAATATAAACCTTTATTTAACCAGAAATTATAAAGTACATTATACGGAGGTTATTAACAAAAACTATTTACATTATTATTTATAGATGGAAATTTGACAACTGGAAAATATTAAAATATGCTTAGAAATGAAGTTATTCCTGCGTTGGCAAACTTGTATCCCAACGCAATAGATCCTAGCTTACCGAATGAAAATGTTTGGTTCCAGCAAGACGGGGCAACACCTCATTATGCTTTAATGGTAAGAAATAATTTAGATGAAATCTTCCCCAATAAATGGATTGGACTAAGAGGTACTATTGAGTGGCCAGCTAGATCACCAGACCTTACGCCGTTAGTTTTTTTTTCTGTGGGGTTATCTCAAGAACAAAGTATATGCAATACAACCAACTAGCATTGTAGACCTCAAAGACAGGATAACTACAGAAATACGGAATATTTCACCTCAAACTTTAAACAAAGTTCAGGAGGAGTTCTATATAGGAGACTGTGCTATTGCCAAAAAAATAGGTGGAGAACATTTTGAGCATTTATTTTAATGTATTAAAATCAAATACATCAGGTATTTTATGTATGTGTTTAATAACTGTAAAAATAAAAATTTCACCTTGTATAATTCATAATTGACCATACATTATTAGTTTGTTGTTGGAATCGGTTCATTAAGAGGATTTCAAAAATATGCAAATATAAAGGGTGTTTCATTAAAAAAAAACCAACACCGACTATGGTGTACTTGCGTGAATCACCCTGTACATTTACATTTATGTTCACTTAACGCACAACTCAATTCAAAAGTTGACGTGTCTCGGTAATTTTTATAATTTTCTAAAATAATGACATAAAGAATTTTATTCCATAAGTGGTTTCCACACTGTATAATACCCTTCTTGGTGTGCGTTATCGATTGTTAATGTCCATTTAACACATTATGTTGGAGGAAATGGAAAAAAAGGCAGGTTTGTAATCATAATCAAAATATCAAGATAATGAACCGTTTAAATTACCTCAGTCAAAATAGGATGTAGACGTATCTTTTGTAGTGGCAATGTGTCTTACGTCTTTATCTAATGTCGCACTGACAGTTCTCGTCAGGTCTGTACTTTGTTGTTTACGATAAATTATTATTTATGAGAAGTGAATTTTAATCTTATTGTAAAATTTATTTAAATAATACAAAAATTTGCCTAGATACACGTAAAAACATCAGCATTTTGATGGTTCCCAATATTTTCAGTTAGAAAAAGAAGCTGGTAAATATTAATTTCATAGCCTTTTCGAATTTGGCTGAATACGATCCTGGTGATTTTATTTATCAAATTTAAGGTTAGCTACTTATATGTCAATTTAAAATAGCAAATAAAATAAACGACATACCCAAAACCCGGATATACGTCACAAACGATGACGCACACCAAGAAGGCTATTGAATGTAGGTACTATACTTTTGAACTTTTCTTAAATATTTTAATATACAGGGTGTTTCCTAAGTATGTAATCTAAAATATTGTACCGGACGCTGTCACTCTATTTTACAGATGAAAAGTGTGTTTACAAGAAATTGGAACTTTTGCTAAATCAAAGAATATTATTGGACGACCCAGAAATGTGAAAACTCCAGATTGTTCAAATTATTGACCAACATCCAGAAAAGAGTAAAAGAAAAATTGCTGATGAAGTAAAAGTTAGTAAAAGAACTGTTTGGAATATTCTAAGATAATTTTTTGTATCCATATCACGTTCAACGTGTGTTTTGCTTTGACAAGTTGAGGTTGAGATTAATAAAAGATTTGATCAAAGTCAAAACTTTATAGAATTTCCCAAGATTAAGCAAGGGCGAGTTCAAAGAATCACTCTAAATCTCGGTTACATATACAAAATACTTATTTTTGATATGTATGACGAAGAAAAAATTGTAATTAGTCAATTTGAATGATTTTTTTTGGTCTACATAAACTATATACAACATTCTTACAACTATAAATATATTATATAGTCAACAACATAAGCAACAAGCAGATAGGACGATTTTAAAAATATTGACTCAATTGTTTGGTTTTTAACAAGCAGTGTCGGGTTCTAAAACCACCAGACGTTTCCATTATCTCAAACTTATGAAGATTTATATATTCGAGAAAGATGTGTAATATGCACTTTAGTGGAATACAGTGGCGTTCGGTGCTATACAAAAAAATGCATATTTCCACTGACCCTTATGCTTAACGCGGCTCTGATTCTATCACATTAATTATCCTTAAAAGTGAAAAAGTTGTAGACATTGGATTAAAAAGTTTTTCCCAAAACTACCTAAAAGAAAGAATGAGACAAAATCTCACTTATCTTGGATCGTTGTATTACTAATACAATGCTAATACTGTGTAAAAATGTTCGTTTGGTATTCGTTGCTCATATCAACACCCCCCCCCCCCACTATTTTATTCACAATTTTCGTTTACGCTCACCAACTCATCACAGTTCACAACATTTTCGTTCAACTTGCACTTCTTCAACCTCTCAAACTCCACCGATTTCTGTACGAGGCTGATTTCACTGTAAGAGGGGGGGAAATCTGGGAAAACGTCTTCGTACGTAGGGGGAGGAACTCCAATCGAAGTGGGGGAGATTCCCTTCGATGTTTCACTGGAATCTAAGATGCTGGGAGTGCTTCCTAAATGGGGATGGAAAAGATCTGCACTGATCTCCATTAGTTCTAGATCCGTGCGTAAGACGCTTCTATCAATTACCAACATTCTGCCGTTGGGAAGGAGAATTACAGTGGGGGTGCAGACCTCGTCTGATCTTGTGCTACCTGTAAACAGAAATTTCCAATTTTTACAAATTTTAATTAACATTCAAAGAAACGCGCCCAAAAACGTCACCTGTCAAATCATAGAGATAACGATCCTTCATTAGAAAGAGAAGGATTATGGTTGACATATCAAAAGAACGCTTCATCTGGAACGTCTAACAGTGTTTCTTATTCTTGCAGAACTATGAGTGAGATAGGTTTATCTGTTTCCATTTATAAAGTGAGAAAGCGTAACTTTGTACAATAAGTATATATCTGTATCTGTGAAGTAGGGAGGATGAGTGTAGGCTCACATATGAACGTAAATTCTCCCGAGGAGTTGTCCTCCTCCTAGGTCATCGTCCATCCTGTCCTTCCCAGGAAGGTGGACAGGTCACTAGGAGACATCCCCTTTATTTCAGACTCACCGAACACACACTCTCTTATTGACGATAACTCCGGACACTCGCATAAGACATGTCTGACAGTTTCATCTTCCTGTTCATACATCCTGCATAGAGGTGTGTCCACTAGCCCCATAGTATGGAGGTGTTTGCTTAGTTGACAGTGGCCAGTCAGAAATCCTACTGTTAAACGTAGGTTTTTCCTGGTCATCGTCAAATATTTCTTCATCACCAGCTTCCCAGGGTCAACCAGGGTGACGTTTGGCTATAATAGTTCCGCAACTGTCGAAGCCGTTAGGCCGTAGGTGTCACTGGGTCCTAAAATTTTTAGTCCAGCCGCTTCCTTGGCTGAAGAATCGGTAATGCGATTACCTTTACTCCTGACGTGCCCTTTAACCCACCTCAGGATAATATTGTTATCTGCCGAGGCGTTAGCTAAATCTTGGTAGCTACGAATATGTTTACTCGCTAAATTTCTCACAGCAACCGACTGCTCCTGGACAGTCGAATACGCAATCACATCTAGTTTTTGTAGTTTTAGTTTGATAAGCGAGTTTCTGGACACACTCTGTAAATCATAGTCGAATTAAAGAGGTGTTTAGCGAATACGAAAATGACTAATTTAAAATACTTAGATAAAAATAGGCACAAGCAGCTTCCTAAGAAACAATCGTAAACAGTTTTTATTTGTTTTAGAACGAACAATGAGCTAACTAAATATAGATCTGGGTATAATTAGGATTGGAATTTAAAAATGTTTAACGCTTTGCCTGTTAACTAAATACAAAAACTACGACTACATTTTCATTTATCAAATAATAAATATTAAACTAATGCTTTTTTTAAAACTGTATATTTGAAATCAAATTACAATATTTACTTGCAACTCATAAACACAGTTAATCAAAATTAGATCTAGACTCCAGATTATTGCAACATCGAGTGCCATGAAAAAGCTGATAAACTAGCCAGAGATGGTTCATCAACTCCATAAATTGACTCAGAGGTTTTTACATCTACCATCAGAGGTTGCGTATGGGACTGAGTCAAACAGGTAAACTGAGGTGAACAGGATTCGAATAAGAACAATAAACGGGTATTCTCACTGATCACAGTTCAATAAGAGGACGTCTGCACAAAATGAAGCTGTACACACGTCAATTCCGATATAGAGTTAGATTCAGAAAACCTGCAACCGGAATAGACAGTATAATTCAATGGGGATAGAGGATACTGACGGAATCTTTGTATCCTGTGGACGTACTGTAACTCCAGGATAATACAACAGTCAACCGTTGAAGAGTCTGTACAGACTGGAACAGGTGGCTAGAGTTATGGAGTGGGTGTTTTGAAGTTAAACCCTAAACCTAAAGCCGC